>JXCR01001035.1:60710-79350 GCA_002079205.1 Phalaenopsis hybrid cultivar
GCTCCGCCGGACACTCGCCGGAGACGTCCGCCGTACACCGCACCGCCATGCAGTCGGCGGTGGTTGGCCTGCAATAAGACAATAAGGTATTCAAACCCCATTTAAATCGCGTACGTTCAAAAGTGGTTTGACTTATTTAATTGGACTTTGACTTTTCTTATTTTTTTTCTATTATCCAATATATACCTGCTATGTATTATCCTTTTTTTTAAATTATCACTCAAATATCTAAATTAATTGTAAAAAAACCCACCATATTTTTCATATTTATCAAATTCTTAATAACTCGATCGTGGCACGCCTAAATAGATATGTTGGATAGTTTTTTAAAATGAAAAAATTATATGGGTGGTTAATCTGTAAATATTAAGGTTTAGGGTGTCTGTTTGTAACAAACCATCCAAAACTTGCTATTTACATATAGAACACTCTTTTCATTGATTTTTCAAATATCAACCTACATTTTGAAAAAATATTACATCAGGACTCCGCACGTAGAGTTACGTGCGGAGTCTAATGAAATTATGTCGTGGAAGTGATCGGCCCGGTAACACCAGGAAATATTCCCCTCTTGTTATTCAGGTGTTATTGTGTGTTATTCAATTGTAATTGTATGTCATTCAGGTGTTATTGTGTTCTGAGAATATTTCAGTATTATAATAACACAATAACACATTAATAATACTTGAATAACATAAAATAACACCTGAATAATACACAATAACACATGAATAACACGAGGGGAATATTCTTTTGTGTTACCGAGTCAATCACTTCCACGACATAATTTCATTAGACTCCGCACGTAACTCTACGTGTGGAATCCTGATGTAATATTTTTTCATATATTTTGCATTTTTTTAATCAAATTCTCCATTGCTTAATCACATTGACTCGGTCGTTATTTGTAAATATGAATGTTTCAGGTGGTATGTATGTAACAGACCACCCAAAACTTTCTATTTACAAATCAACCATCTTTTTTAATTCATTTTTCAAATTCTCACTCAAATATCAAAAGTCATGATAAAATCCCGACCCATAATTTTTCATTTTTATCAAATTCTCCATACACACATAAATACATTGATTTGATGGTTTATTAAAGATAAATTGTATTTCAGGGTATGTATGTGACGAACTACCCAAAACTAATTATTTACAAATCTAACATTTTCTTTCAATCATTTTTCAAATTCTCGCTCAAATATCAATATTCATGGTTAAATACCTACTCATATTTTTCATGTTTATCAAAATTTCAATCTTTTGATCGCATCACACATAAATACATTAATTTCATAATTCAAAAAAATATATATCATATGTATATTTAATATTTACAAATCAACCACCCTCTTTTGTACATTTTTCAAAATCTCACTCAAATACCAAATTTCACCATAAAATCCCAACGCATATCTTTCATTCTTATCAAATTCTCAATAATTTAATTATCGCATCCCGAAATACATCAATTCGGTATTTTATAAAAAATCTCATGAGTGGTTAATTTGTAGAGTTCGTTTGGGGCAACTTATTTGATGCGTTGGCGTTTTGAAAATACACTTAGTTTGTTTGGGCAAACAGCATTTTGACAGCTTATGCGTTTTGAAAACGCTGAAATCAATGTTTTAACACCGCACCTAAATAGATGTGGCGGCAGCTTTCTCGTGGGAGTCTGACTTTTCCAAAAAAATAAAAATTTATAATAGTCACGGCACCTAGCTTATTAAGAGATTATTTTTAATCAACTTATTAGCAATTTATCGAATAAACTGCATCAAACTCCCTTTTTCATCAAAACAGAAGATAGAGAAGAGAGAAAATGGAATTATAAGCCACACGCACCTAATTTCAACTGGCACGTTGAATCCATCAACCAGAGAGACATCATAGAAGTCATTATTACCATACTGATACAGAGAATACTCCACCAGAGTCGCCGGCGGGGAGCCATCTCCGTCACAGCTGAGAGCGCCATTACAGTCTCCGGCGAGACACCTTCCCTTCCCCTCCCCATCAAAGGAGCAGTTGGTGCGCGCCCAGAAGCGGCCATTACAGGCCGAAGGGGATCTCGCCAAGCTCCACCTCTCGCCCGGAGCAAGCTCGCGGCCGCCGCCGGGCACGGCGGCCGGCCAGATGGTGTGGTGGCAGTTGTTGATGAGGGTAAAGATGGTGGCTTTGGCGAAGGGGAGGAGGAGGAGGGAGAGGAGAGGAGAGGAGGTCATGATGGGGGTTGGAGGAAGATGATGGGGAAGAACAGGGGAGGATGATGGTGGTGTTTGGTTGAACGCGATTTATGAGAAGCGTGGAGGTTTGGAATGCGGCTGAATTTAAAAAGTGCTGGATTTTGCTTAATTGATGGGAAAGTATGTTTGGAATAAGAAAAGGGTTTTTACAAAAATATCATATAATTTTTATTTATTTACATGTTAACACTTAAAACATTCATATCTATGTGTGTGCCACTCAAATTCTTGATATCAAATCCGAGGGCGGACCCACATAGGGTCTCTTCCATATTGGTTTTACGAAGACAATTTGCTCTCCTTAAAAGAAGACTAATTATGCCCCCGAATTTCAGTTTGGAAGTTTTTCAGACATATTTGGAAGATCAGACGAATGTCGAATCCAACAAGCAAACAAGCCCAAGATTGCTCAATTTCGACATCGTTAAGACATCCAAATATCCATCAATCCCCATTTGATCGAAGAAAGCTCTACGGACCGTCTCATCAAAATGATTCATTTGCACCTAGAACATTATAAAAAAAAAATCTCATCCCTCTCATTCAGAGAGAGGTTTGAGTCTTGAGAGAGAACTTAGATATTTGAGAATGAGTTGAATTCTAACATCATCTTTACTATCGTAGACTGTCACCGACCATCGTCGATCACTATCGACCGTACTCTACTGTCGTCGACCTTTGTTGTCTATCTTCGGCCTTCATCGACCACTATCGATAACCTTTGACGATCGCCGATCACCGTCAACCTCCATAGACCACCATCAACCTTTGTCGACACACGTCGACCGTCGTCGACAAGCACCAACTGTCGTCAGGTACTGATGTCATCGTTAACTACCACCCACCATTGTCGACCACCGCTGACTCTGGTCGATCACCTCCAATCGTCGTCGATCACCACCAACCAGAAGTCGTCAATTGACGTTGTAACTTGAAAAATATAGTAACCATCTTTGGGACAAGATGTCTATATAATTATCAACGTATAATGAATTTGTCCAATAGGATCAGACCCCATGGTTTTTCATTTATAATTTTTTAAACATAAAAACTTCTGGTGTTATTCCTGATTATTTCATTTCACCTGATGTGAGTTAAAATCTCGGGCAGCGCAAAAACATAATTCATCACTTCAACTTCAAATTTTGTTTGTGCTTTCATCCTCATTCTTCTCTTATTTTTATTCTCTAAATTTAAAAAAATTACAATTAATTATATTCTTAAATAAAAAAAAATAGAAATTACAAGTTTATCAAATCTAATAAAAATTTCATAGGAAAGAGAATTTTAATACATAGAAAAACGGTCTTATAACGCAGCGGTCTTGCTGAATAATCTTCCGTGTACGGCACTTGATATTTTAACCAAGCCCAATTGTTTTGACCGAAAGTTCTAGAAGTCTTTAAAATATTTATTTAAATGATAATTTGTACAATTTTAGCCCACCAAGCTTTATGGGCTGGGTTTGGGCCCTCTTTGGGCCTGGCGTGTAGAGTAGTGGATGTTCGCTGGAGCTATGAGATCACGAGCGATTATTGCGTGCAAAGGGCGCCCGCCGCGCCCTCCGATCACAGCCGCACGTCGCGGCTGTANAGGCCAGATGGTGTGGGGGCAGTTGTTGATGAGGGTAAAGATGGTGGCTTTCGCGAAGGGGAGGAGGAGGAGGGAGAGGAGAGGAGAAGAGGTCATGATGGGGGTTGGAGGAAGATGATGGGGAAGAACAGGGGAGGATGATGGTGGCGTTTGGTTGAACGCGATTTATGAGAAGCGTGGAGGTTTGGAATGCGGCTGAATTTAAAAAGTGTTTGATTTTGCTTAATTACTGGGAAAGTATGTTTGGAATAAGAAAAAGGTTTTTACATAAATATCATATAATTTTTATTTATTTACATGTTAACACTTAAAACATTCATATTTATGCGTGTGCTACTCAAATTCTTAATATCAAATCCGAGGGCGGGCCCACATAGGGTCTCTTCCATATTTGGTTTACGAAGACAATTTGCTATCCTTAAAAAAAGACTAATTATGCCCCCGAATTCCAGCTTGGAAGTTTTTCAGACATATTTGGAAGATCAGACGAATGTCGAATCCAGCAAGCCAACGAGTCCAAGATTGCTCAATTCCGACATCATTAAGGCATCCAAATGTCCATCAATTCCCATTTGATCGAAGAAAACTCTACGGACCGTCTGATTAAAGTGGTTCATTCGCACCCAGAACATTATAAAAAAAAAACCTCATCCCTCTGATTCAGGGAGAGGTTTGAGTCTTTAGAGAAAACTTAGAGATTTGAGAATGAGTTGAATTCTAACATCATCCTTGCTATCGTAGACTGCCACTGATCACTGTCGATCACTATCGACCGTATTCTACCTCGTCGACCTTTGTTGTCCATAGTCGGCCTTTATCGACCACCATCGATAATCTTTGACGACCGCTGATCACCGTCAACCTCCATAGACCACCGTCAACCTTCGTCGACAAGCACCAATCGTCGTCAAGTACTACTGTCATTGTTAACTACCATCCACCATTGTCGACCACCGCTGACTCCAGTTGATCACCACCAACCAGACATTGTCAATCGACGTTGTAACTTGAAAAATATAGTAACCATAAGTGAGACAAGATCTCTATATAATCATCAACATATAATAAATTTTTCCAACAAGATCAGTCCCCGTGGTTTTTCACTTCCAATTTTTTTCCACGTAAAAACTTCTGATGTTATTTCTAATTATTTCATTTCACTGGATGTGAGTTGAAATCTCGTACAGCG
Organism: Phalaenopsis hybrid cultivar; assembly: GCA_002079205.1. Lineage (NCBI taxonomy): Eukaryota > Viridiplantae > Streptophyta > Magnoliopsida > Asparagales > Orchidaceae > Phalaenopsis > Phalaenopsis hybrid cultivar. The sequence goes on from JXCR01001035.1 coordinate 65,745, forward strand.
CAAAGACATAAACTTCAAATTTTGTTTGTGCTTTCATCCTCATTCTTCTCTTATTTTTATTTTGTAAATTTTAAAAAATTACAGTTAATTATATTCTTAAATAAAAAATAGAAATTACAAGCTTATCAAATCTAATAAAAAATTCATAGGAAAGAGAATTTTAATACATAGAAAAACAGTCTTATTACGCAGCTGTCTTGCTGAAAAATCTTCCGTGTACGGCGCTGGATATTTTAACCAAGCCCAATTCCAATTGCTTTGACCGAAAGTTCTAGAACTCTTTAAAATATTTATTTAAATGATATAATTTGTACAATTTTAGCCCATCAAGCTTTATGGGCTGGGTTTGGGCCTTCTTTGGGCCTAGCATGTAGAGTAGTAGATGTTCACTGGAGCTATGAGATCACAGCATAGAAAGACATGAAATAATTAAAAAAAAATAGGGGAGTTTTTCATAAATACCACACAATTCTAACATATTTATATCTTTAGTGTGGGGGCGTCAATTTTGGTCATCGGTCGTGTTTGGATACGACCTAAAACTGACTGGCTTCAATAAATCCGACCAAATCCATTATGAATATAACTGAGGTCAAAATTCTAAACCTGAACACGACCCGCGTTGGACCTGCAAACCCAAATACATTCCTTTTAATTTGTTTATCATAGAAATAACCATTGGTTGAAAACAAGATCAATTTCAGGTCAATTTCGGGTTTGCGGGTTGATTTAAAGTCATTTTCAGATTGACGGGTTATTTTTCGGATAATCACAACTTCACCCGAAAGGCTAAACAAGTTAGTATATTCAACTCGAACTCAACCCAAAAACTATTTAGGTCAACCTAAACATCAATATTTACATACTTAGCATCCATATCCATTGAATGGTACATTGCCGGTTGCATATATGCTGAATGATCTATATATTTTTTTAATGTCGTGTGGTATCTAACTTATTTTATTTATATTTAAATCCGAGAATATGATTTTACTCTACGGAAAAGAAAGAGTGGGGATATAACGATTCAATTTCAAACTCAAATATATTTAGGCTCGTGGCTTGTTATATTCAATTTCAAGTTGAGCCGGCTTGAAATTGAATCGAGCTCGATCTGGCTCGAAATTAAAATGAGCTAGGTCAAATTGAGTTATTTAGATTCGTTCTAGCTCAAAATCAGCTCAAAATTGGCTTGTGACTCATTATTTTACTTAACATTTTCAAAAATTAAAATACTACGAACTGATTTCTAGTCATTATATAAGAGTACATTACATATTGTAAGTTGTATCCATAATAAATGATGTGAACTAAAGTTGTTAAATAAAACAGACTCATCTTTCAAAGCATAGTTTCTTCTTATATTGAACATATAATTGAAGTTTTCATAGATTAAAAAAGAATTATATATATATATTCCTAAAAAAATTGAATTAAATGTTAATTCAGTTATATTCCTAAAAAAAATGGTGTAGTGGACCGGGCTCCACACATCTCAACAACTCTCCCACTTGGAGAATGAGATACTGACTGCACCACCCCACTTGTTGTGTCGTGCTTTCATTCAATGTGATATCCTTCTCTTTTGTAACTTAAAACTTCTGTCTTCTAGCTAGAATAAAAATTGAAGCTGCACAGAACTTTAGTTTCTTAAGAGTAATACCCTTAGTCGACATATCATCGTCAACATAGTTTTGTACCTCTAAGCTTTCCTGGGTTACTTCTGTTTTTGTTTACAACTCCCACTGCATGGGCAAAATCCTGTCTTTACTGAAAGTTATTTTCAACAAGTCTAGCCTTGTACCTCTTACTGTCATCAAGCACAGTCTTCACTCGGTACACACATTTGTTGTGCAGTGCCTTTTTCCTTAATGAAAGTTCTGTCAGCTCTCACTTGCTCGAATTTTCATATTGCAAGATTTCTTCATAACCCTATAATTCACCACCATTTGTATGTACAAGATCCGATTTTCTCGCCTTTGACACTCTGTCACTTTTCAGGAAACTGGCTTTCTTCTGTTTTCCCATAATGTACATTTGGCTCATGTGTTCATGCTTGAGTAAAAATGTAGTTATATATAGTGTGTCAGTTTTCTTACCCCGAGCCGGTACGAATGCTCCTTTAATAATTTTCTAGGTACTATCCGAGAACACTGCTGAATGACCACCCTCATTGAGCTGCCCAACAAAAATAAGATTTTTCTTCAACTCAGGAATGTGCCTGACATTTTGCATAGTCCATTTGCTCTTATTAGGGAGTGCAATATCAACGTCTCTCACCCCCACCACGTCCAAAGCTTTTTCATCAGTCAGATATACCTTCCCAAAGTTACCTGCAACATAGGTTCGCATTAACTCTCGGTGGGAAGATGTATGAAAGGAAGCCCCTAAATCTAGTATTCATTCATCAACAGAACTGTGAACTGCCAGCAACAGTACATCTTATATTTCTTTAGAAACCACATTTGCACTATCATTCACTTTTTTCTTATGATTATTGCAGTTCTTTTTCATGTGGTCAGCCTTGCCACAATTCTGGCAGGTTGCGTGCTGACCAGACTTTGATTTTGATATTCCTCTCTTTAAATTACTATCATGTGATCTCCCTTTGGAATCAACATTCAATGACGAACTCGAACCTGATGTCTCGTCAGAATATTTCCTGCTCATCTTCTCAGCCAAAATCAAATCATGAATATCATCATATTTCAGTTAGGTTTACTTACAGAACTGCTAACTGTCATTCTTATGACTTCACAGCTATTTGACAATGAAGCTAACAATATCAGCGCACATATCTCATCATTAAAGTCAATTTCAGCAGACAAAAATTAATTTTTGATATTATTGAAATCATATAGATGTTGTGCAACAGATGTACCTTTCGTCATCTTCAAATTAAATAACTCTTTCATCAGATGCACCTTGTTATTCGTTGACGACTTTTCATACATACAAGATAAAACCGCAATGAGATCTGCAGTAGTCCTCTCCTTCATGACTTTGTGGGCAACAAAACTCGATAGGGTTAATCGAATAACCCTCAGAACTTGTCAGCACAACAAATTTCATTCCGCTTCGTCCATCTTTTTTGGCTTCTTTCCAAGTAATGGTAGGTGAAGTTTCTTTCCATAGTGAAAATTGTCTATCGGCATCATCCAGTAACCAAAATCTATGTTATTAAACTTCTTGATCCCGATGTCATCACTTCATCTTCGTTCATCGTTATTCCTTAGATCTGAACCAAAACTTTGATACCAATTATTGTGAAAAACAATGACAATAAAGAAAAAAAATCGAATCGAAAAAAATCGTAAATAGAAAAAAATAACGAGACACACAAATTTACGTGGTTCGACAAATTTCCTACGTCCACGAAGCTGCATAGGATTTTATTACTTCGAGAAATTATACCGTTGAGAGTCTCAACATTTTCAAGAAAACACTCCTTTTTCTCTCTCCTTTTCTCTCTCTTCCTCTCTCTCTTGAGCCGCGTGAGAATATGTGGAAGAAGACAAAATCCAAGAAGAAAAACAATTATTCTATCCTGTGAGCCTTGCGATAATTTATTTTATTTCCTGTAAGCTTCTCGCCAAAGAGGGATTACGTAAGGATGATCTAGCAGGCTTTTAGATTTGTAATTTATAATAAGCTGAAGGCCCATTTAAGAAAAACTCCAAGGCGGCAGCTGAGGAACGTGGAAAGCTTCCCGAGGTTCCGTGGAGAGAGAAAAAAAAAGGAAGCGGGAAGGATATTAGTATCAAGGAAATAATTGAATTAAATACTAATTCAATTGGATTCCTGATATGCAAAACTGCATAAAAATAGTGTAGTGGACCGGGCTCCACATATCTCAACAATAATTTCATCATAATAGCTAGTATTTTATTTTATGATAAAAGATTTGTGGTGGTATTATCATAGTGCTGCACAAGAATTTAACAAACTTAGGTAATTAAAGAGAAATAAGTTGGAGTAGACACTTAGAATTTTTACATGGAAAGCTTTTGAAAGGGGAAAAAACATGGGGTCTAGCCCAATTGAAAAAATTCATTATGAATGGTGAGTACACAACTCCACTCTTCTCTTTAATTAGAAAAGATAAAACTATAGAGTTATATATACATAATCTGATTGTAATTATTGTCTAAAATAGACTACAAGGTCATATTCGATTGTTGCGAAGGCGGTAGATCGTTATGACTGCTGTAGATGGAGGTTGTATCGCCAACTTATCATAGAAGTTGTTGATAAAGTGAAAGCAGTTGGCCAAGTGAGTCGTAGATGGTTGCTTCAGAAGTGTCGGTTATCCATAGAGGCCGTAGTAAGGAGTTCTGGGAGTTGTGGACCATGTATGCCGTATAAGCCATAGTGGTTAGCCACGATGACATTCGTGGACCCTAAGGGCTAGAGTCAGAAGCTGCATAAGCTGTGAATCACGTAGATCATAGTTGTTCACGTAGTTGTAGTGGTGAGTGATGTTCATAAGCCGCAAGGGCCAGAGTCGAAAGTTGCACGAGCTGTTGACTATGTAAGTCGTAGTTGCTCATGTATGTCGTAGTGGTGAGTAGTAATGATGCTCGTAGGTTGCCAGCGATGGAGACGGGAGAGGCATAAGCGTATACGAGGTGCGTCAATACCACATCTTCAAGATGCATAGTTGCACCATTTTTTGGGTGCTTTGCTACACTATTTTTGGAGTCATCCCATTGTTCAGAATGATGCACTGCTTTGCAGATTTCTTCGTCACTCCACGACGTCAGTTATTGCTTTGCATGGTGCTTCGTCGCAAGGAGTGAACAGTGGCAAATGGTACTTGGAAGTGGTGGTCGACGGTGGTTAATTGCTGCAGGAATATGAGGCATCTTCATCTCCTTCTCCAAGTTTAAGTCCTCCTCATGCTTTAAGCTCTCTCCCCTTATAAGAGGAGCGGGGCTCTATTTATGGAGTCCCGATTGCAATTAATTAACGAACATGAACCATTGTGGTCGGATGGTTCAGAGAGATTATATCGATCATATAACGTTTTATGGACATTTGAGTGTATTAACGAAGTCAGAATCAAGCAATCTTGAGCTCGTTGGATTCGCCGTGACGAGACATCAGCTTCAACCATAAGCTTTTCAGATTAAACTTCTGTATGACTTTCTAAATATCTCCGACACTCCAAAAGTGGTTTAATGACATGATTTGGGGCTTGATTTGATTTAGATTGGACCAATGTTGGTACCATTGGGTTTATCTCGTTGAGCCGGTTAGTTTGACTACAAGTCTGCCAAAATAAAAGCACTGGATGGTTTTTAATAGAATTTTAAATTTTCTTACTGACCTCCTTGAGATCAATGCCTCGCCTTTAGATTTGTGTTAGAAAATGAAAATTTGTTCAAGTCAAATCACTACTCGTTCATAACCAACATGAGAATAACATGCATTTTCAACATCTATAGAAGTCCAAATGAAAAATAAAAAAATAAAATTTGAAATCACATGTAGAACAACTTTAAATTTAATATAACTATAATTAATTTAATTAAATGGGTCATTTTGTAATTTGTAAGAAGAGGTGGTGTTAAACTCTAAAATTATTATACAAATGTTCTTGATTAGCTCACAAGTCTATGGAAGAGATTTATGGGGAAACTACAACCTTACGAGAATTAAAAATTTAAATGATATGAATGTAGACATATTAGTTGTTGGCTGAGTAATATGATAGCCGAGTCATAGACTCATTTATTTATTATGCATAAAACATGTTGTAATGCCCCCGCAAACAAAAAGGGTAAGCATGCAATTGTACAATATTGCCTATAAATAAATAGACTTTTCTAAACTAAAGAGCCAAACAAATACCTCACAATAAAACCCAAAAACTTTTAAGATTTATGCATTTAAGTGCAACTCAATGACTAATATAAATGTTTTTGTCACTCTAATTTTTCTATTGCAATTAAAATGTTGAGTAATAAAACAATTCAGCTTGCCACAAACATTTTAATCAAACTAACACTACTATCTTCATTCATCACCCACCATAATCTCAAAATTCACAACCAAACCTCAACTCATAGTCTCTTTAATCATAGGATGCAAATATACTAAAAAGAAAGCATTTTTAAGTCATCATTTCCAATTACTCAAACAAAGTTCCCAATATAACTTCAAGCAAACACTTTTTCTTCTCAAAATAAACTGAGAAGATAAACAGGAGTTAAAAGTGCCAGATTTGGCCAGAAATAACTCATAAACATAAGAGAGTAAAATGAAATAACCATTATCAGTCTGTCTCAGCATTTTGAATCTCTTCAGGACATTATACGTGCAGACCTGACATAAAGGCTATCCACAACCTTGCCGATATTAGTAATGGTCTCAAGCGTCGCAGGATAGATCGCATCAGTCTTAGGATCGTCAAATATGATGAGGCAGCCAGCACCCTGATCCAGGGTTCCGGCGAACTTCTTGTCAAGAATCATCTGGGAGAGCTTCTTCTCCACGTGATCGATGGGAAGCTCGATCAACTCTGCAATGTGAGCAATCTCCACCCTCGAATAAGGCTCAATCAGCCTGCACAGATTCTGCTCCATTAGAGTATCGTAGAGAGACGAAAGGTGCCTGTGAACAATTGGGTCTTCTTCCAACTGCAACTTGTAGTCTCTGAGAGCCGTTTCGAAGAACTTGAGAGAACGCTTCGAGTGAGCATCTGCAACAGCTTTCATGGCATCCAGATCCGGACCGAGATAGTTAAGACCAGCCTTCGAAGAAATTATACCCGCAACATCATCCGCTTGGTTGACCATGATCTTGCAAAGAAGCATGTACTTTAGGCTGAATACAGCTCTAGGATCCTCGAGCGCATTGAAGGCTTCGAACGCCTCGAAGAAATAGCTGTAGGCAGTCTTGTAGTCTTTCTCCTCCGCATGAAGGATTCCGCTCTGCAAATCGATAGTGCCCTGCTGCGCCAGAGGAACATAAATGGCATTCGCGGCGGTTCTTGCTGCAGTTAACGAGGCTTTTGCCTTTGGAAGATTTTTCAGAGTGAAATGAAGCTTGCTTTCCAGAAGATCAATGTCCACAAGTAAAAGTTTGTCATCCAATCTTCTGACCTCCTTTATCAACCCAGAAAGAAGACTTGGGGCCTCGGAATACTCCTTATTTTCCATCAGGAGAGCGGCGAGCCGGGCTTCCACGCGTTGCCGGAGGAAAGTTCGCTTCTCGGAACGCGTCCATTCCACCATTTCCTTGCAGAGAGAGATCTGCAAATCACGAGTCCCAGGTATTTTGGCAACCGCATCAATGATCCCCCTCACAATCTTTGCAGTTTTCGCCTTGGGAATCAGAGAGAAAAAGGGTCTTAGTTGAGTAAGGAGGCTTCTAAGCTCCTCGGCTTTCTTTTCCTGTGTGAGTAGGTCTGAAAGTTTTGAAATTGTCTGTTCTTTGATGCGCAATGCTTCTGAGGAAGATGAAGGGTCCTCCAGAATTTGGTATAGAAGAGAAATGGATTCATTGGGGTTTACAGCCTCCAAGGCCTGTGCCAACGAATCACTGTTGGCTGGAAGATATGATGATTGCATTGGTGATGACATCTCACCTTTTAAAACAAAGCTGCAATAATAATAAGAAGTTACTCAAAGAAATTAGTAACATTTTCTAAATAATAAAAAAGTACTAAAAATAATAGACAGCATGATGTCTCTTTACAGTAAATTGCAGCAGGCATAGTTTTACAGAAAAGATTAGTTAGCAATTTAAGGCAACAAATGTGTGCATGCTGCAATTACAAGACTGGTTGCATATGGCTGTAAATCACATTCATTTCAGGCAAGAAATACATACAAGACAAAGGTCGAGATCATGAAAATAAGCAATAAAGTTTCAAACACAAGTAATTGCAATGAAGTTTTAGAAGTTGCAAATGTTAGATGCCTAAATAAATGAGAACTGAATGGCATGTTAGTAAGCTTAAAAGAAGGCAAATGTCATATATGGAAATTTATAACCATCATTGGCATACAGCTAAATTTTCCCAATACATAATCCTAAAAGGATTTGAGATAGGAAACGGTGCACATAGGAAAAACTCGTAATTTTTTTTTGTTTCATCACAAGTAAAATAGAAAACCTGATTTTGACAAAGAAAGTTGATCCATGAGCTTTAAGCAGTTCTATAAGGTTTAATCAGAAAACTATTTAAGATGCTTGATCGAAGAAAAGGGCAGAGAAGATGAGAGACTTTGCAATGATTTAAGTTCTACAGGCTCTAATTGTTACCAGAAAGGTGACGATGTCCCACAATCAAATGGAATCTATGGACTCATCCTAGTTTATTTCTAAAGGAATTCAGCTATAAGCTAACAGCGAATAGATCTCTATCACCACACTTTTTTTAAAACTTATCAGCAGTAAACCTCAACCATGTACTCCATTTCATTTGACTAAGAGGGATCGGTCTGAAAAAGATCGAAGGATACGTGGCGGATTTAGGTGGAGATAGGCAAATCTAGTCGACGATTGGCAGATCTTGGCGGAAATCGACTGATCCGGAGGCGATCGGCAGAGCAGGAAAGTGGTCCGCGGCTTCGGAGGGCAGGTTGCGCACGGTTTGGGTTTTAGAGGGGAAGTGATCACCGATAGAGGGAGGAGGGAGGTTCTCGGTCGGCTGGGTCGCGGAAACGGCGGAGCTTGATGAGCACGCGAGAGGCTTCCGGCCGAAGAGGGCAGCGGCTAGGGTTTTTTCGGGGAGTGTCGATATGTGTGTTTAATTCTAACTTCATAATAATCTCTCAATGACCTCTAAGAGTTACACTCCATAATAAACTCTTAATAACACAACAATAACCTCTAAATAAATTCTGCCCTTCATTACTCCATCAATAATCTTGTGATAATACTCCAATAACCCCTCAATAAACTCCACAATTTTACTTGAATAACCTCTCAATAACCACCACGTGACAGCATATTACTAGAAGTCAGCACGTAGAGTTGTGTAAGTGCTCTGTATGGAATAATTTCTCGTTTAAGATGAGGGAGTGAAAGTGTTTTTATAGATGTATTATTATTATTATTATTATTATTGTTATTATTTATGAGTCAATTTGCATGTTATTTCCTCATGCACGGAATCATAACAAAATGAGTGTTCTTTTTAAGTAAAATCAAAGTTTCAGGCGAGTTCACATGGTTTGTTTCTTCATTGGGGGTCTTCTGTACAAGTTCATTGACTATCAAGTCAATTTAGGTACGATTCACGCGTGACGCGTCAAATGATATTTGCTGCTCTAATCAGAGTCGTCTAACAAGTAAAATACAGACCGGTCTTCGCCTAAACGACGACCAAAGTCGTACAGAGCAGTCCTGACAGCGTGCCTCTCAACACGAGCCGACGGGTCTCAAATTCGGGTAGAAAATAAATCAAATTTGGTTTTCTTTGGATTTCAATTTGCAATTGAACTTTCAAAAATTGATTTTAATTTTGATTATGGGGTGAATATGAACATGTAAGTTGTGTGCATTGCGGTGTATGTGTGAGTCCCAATACTAGTCCTATAAGAGAGCTGGTTGAGAAGTCATATGGCTATATTCTATGCTCTAGAGATAGAAGCAATTCTCACAAAAAAATGAGATTAACAATTATAAGTTCTCATAGTACATGATGACGAATCACATAACGAAGAAATAGAGAAAGCAATAGGAGAGGAGGAACGCGTCGAAGCCTTGATGGAAAATAAGCAGTATTCCAAGGCCCAAGTCTTCACTATGGGTTGATAAAGGAGGCCTCACCTACTCAGTGCTTTCATATTATGGGTTTTTTTTATTAGTTTTTTAATCAGTTTTTGGCTTTTGTTTGAGTAATTGGAAATGATGACTTATGCTTTCTTTTTAGTACATTTGCATGATATGATTAAATTGTTGTCCATTATTTTAATATTCAACCTTTTAATAGCAATAGAAACATTAGTCTCACAATATACATTTATAATAGTCAATGTTATGGGTTTTATTTTTATATTCATATCACTTGAATGTTTCATTTCACATGATTTTTGAATAGTGAAATATATATTTTCATGTATATATATATACATACATACATGTATATACTGAGCCTTTACTGTGGTCGGTTTGACTCACTTGCACAACTAGTTTCAGTTTTAGAATTTATAGAGGTGTTGATCTAATCCTAGACTTCTGAAATTTAGATTGAAATTGTTCTCATAAAAGGCTATTAGAGCTAAACTTTAAAATAATAATGGTGTATACAGCAAAAATGACAACACAAATTTCAAAGGATCGAGCGCCTACGATTAAGTTTCGGGCGACTAAAGTCTCGCATCAAAGGGCGAGGTAGGCTTGCTCGACCACACAACAAAATCAGCCAACTTACTGATTGATCGAGTTACCTCTCAACGAAGTTGATCGGGTGAATTTTATCGGTCGATTGGACTCCTCAACGGAAGTGAACTCATGATCGGTAGACAAAGCCGTTAGAAACTGAAACATTCAGCGATCAATATACATTTTATTTTCTTTGTGTTATAATACAATTTTCATTCCAAAAACTCGTCGATTCAGTTATTTGGGCAGTTATAATAACTGTTACGTCTTCTTTTGTACCCATATAATTAGGTGGTTAGAACATAAATAAAAGAAAAACAAAATATTCTCTCTCCTTTGACTCTATCTTTCTCTTGCAGGGCTCATTTAGGGCAGCGGTTGTCTCACAGCACGGTTGGGAGCTGTGAATCTCAGTTGTTTGGGGCGGCGTTTTGATCGCGGCCGCCGCGCCGTTATAGGACTAGTATCTTATACGTGCTTGAACCTCGTTGCAACCCTGCGTTAGTCTTCTGCACTTCCCCGCGGAGCTCCTGCTTCCTCTGCCCTAACCAGTCATTCCGGACACCATCTTCGTCCGCTATCCCTTCTCTCTATATTCACTTTGAGACATTTTTTTTCCTGTGGATCTGCATCGTATGGATTTGGCTGTGTTTTTTTTTTGTGCTTCTGTTGGTGAGTGTAGCGTAGCTACTGAAATTCGGTACTGATACCTTTTGAGACAATGCTCACTTCTAGGAGACATGTATAGTTGTGGTATGTTTGAGCTTGCTCATGCAAACCAAATTACAAATGTTATGCTAAGAAAGGTTATTTTCCTCACACACACATTATCTATGAAGTGAGGCATTACATCATATAGGCCCATAAAATTTATGTGATAGAATATTATGCTTTGCTACTGAAATTCATTATTGATACCCCTTGGGGCAATCAATGAAAAAATATTGTAAGAAAAGACACAAAGCATCTTTGTTGTCATCTTTATGCTCAATGCTAGGAGACATGTCTAGTTGTGGCCTGTTTGAGCATGCTCATGCAAACCAGTTTCAAATGTTATGCTAAGAAAATCATTTTTTTCTCACACACACACACACACTGTCTGAAGTGAGGCATTGCATTAGATAGGTCCATAAAATTTATGCGATAGAATATCATGCATTTCTACTGAAATTCACTATTGATACCCCTTGGGGCATTTAATGAAAAAATTTTGTAAGAGAGGGCACAAACCATTTTTGCCATCATCTTTATGCTCACTCCTAGGAGATATGTAAAGTTGTGGTATATTTGAGCATGGTCATTCAAACCTAATAAAAAATTATGCTCCGAAAAGTATTTTTTATCACACACACACACACACATACTTTGTAGTGAGTCATTGCATCAAATAGCCCCATAAAACTTTTGTGATAGAATATTACACATTACTACTGAAAATCAGTACTAATACCCTTGGGGCATATAATGAAAAAAAAATTGTAAAAAAGGACACAAATCATCTTTGTCATCATCTTTATGCTCGTTGCTAGGAGACATGTATAGTTGTAGTATGTTTGAGCATGCTTATGCAAACCAAATTACAAATGTTATGCTACGAAAAGTTATTTTCCTCTCACACAAAATCTATGAATTGAGGCATTGCATCACATAGGTCTAGAAATTTTCTGGGATATAATATTATACTTTGTTATTGAAATTCATTATTGATACCCCTTGGGGCTTTCAATGAAAAAATATTATAACAAAAGGCACAAATCATCTTTATCATCATCTTTATGGTCAATGCTAGGAGATAAGTGTAGTTGTGGTCTGTTCGAGCATGCTTACGCAAACTGAATTGCGAATGCCATGCAAAGAAAGGAATTTTTCTCACACACACACTCTATGAAGTGAGGCATTACATCAGATAGCCCCAGAAAATTTATGTCATAGAATATTATGCATTGCTACTGAAATTCAGTACCGATACCCTTTGGGGCTTATAATGAAAACAATTTGTAAGAAAGGGCACAAACCATCCTTGTCATCATCTTTATGCTCGTTGCACCAAATAGTTCCACATTGTGATTGTCATGATGACTCTGCATAATTATATTCGGCGACATACTTCCCACAATGACACTACCTTTCGTATGGCCAATGAAGATTGGGAGCATGTATCTCCGAAAGCATTTGAGTACCACCTCGAGCATTTTGTTATGCTCTTTGGTTTTATATATATATATATATATATATATATATTAANTTAAACATAGCCCAAAAAATAGCCACTGTTTCAGCCTCCAGAGGGTCCCTAGCAATAACAGAAGAATGAAAGTAGAGTAAACACTTTCCATTATTATTTCTGAACACCCCTCCAATACCAGCATAAGGATTGGAAAAGCTACCATCCATGTTAACTTTAATTCCCCCCTTTGGTGGAGGAATCCAATGGATGAGTGCATACTTGATTTTTCTGGGAATTCTATGGGATGTACTGTGAAGGATATCAGGAAGCTTCCCATGACAATATAATTTCTGCAGGTAGCTGATGCAGTTGGTAGCAATGGTAGCAGCTGCCACCCAGATGTCTTCAAACTTAATCTTGTTCCTAGCCATCCATATAAACCAAGCAGTTATATAAGGAATTGGGGGTAAGTCTTGATCCTGCCAGTCCTTCTAGCTGAGGGAGAAATCATTCCAGGACAATTGAATAGTTTCTAACTTCAGTTTGGGAATTAAACAGNGTCCTGCCAATCCTTCCAGCTGAGGGAGAAATCATTCTAGGACAATTGAACAGTTTATAACTTCAGTTTGGGAATTAAACAGTTCCAAACCTGTTTAACTGTGGAACATTGGAAAAATAAGTGCTGAATAGTATCCTCTTGGGATTTACATAACCCACATCTAGAAGGGCCTCTCAAACCTCTTAACCTCAGTATATCATCTGTGGGTAGAAAGCATGGAGTATTCTCCAAGAGAAAAATGACATTGAAGGGGATAGGAATTTATTCCACACACATTTACTCCAGCTGACACTATGTTGAGGAAAACAGAAGTTAGCAATGGCTGCAGATAAAGACTGGGACACCTTCTTTTTCACAATCAGGATATCTTTACTTTCTCTATCAATGTTGCTTTTCATAACCTTCTGTAAAGTTTTGTTATCCAGTATATTCTGTAAAGCTTGCTGATTTCAATCACCATTGAACCATAATTCAGCCACCTGAGTTGCAGGATTAAATTGAGGTTTAGATGAAGTGTTGATTAAACCCTCACCAGTCCAATT
>JXCR01001035.1:81833-126544 GCA_002079205.1 Phalaenopsis hybrid cultivar
TATATATATATATATATAATATTTGGTTATCTGCACTTCACCATTTCCTAAACTATAGAAGAAGAAAATATAAGAAAAATTAAAACTATGTATGCGCAAATAAGGGCAAAGAAAAAGATCATTAAATTATTTTAACTTTTATATTTTAGTCTCGTATCCTTAAATCTTCTTCTGTTACTTTGATAAGCGTCTCTTTTAAATTGAAAGGCATACAACAACTGTAATAACAAATGGACTTTCGGCCTTGGGATTAATTTTTATCGGTTCGGTTTTCGCACCATCGTTGGACTCCAATGCGAGCTAAACAGGTTCGCAGATTTGTCGGTTCGACCAGTGGTTTAAATGGCTTTGGGTGTTTCAATTGCAACGTAGATTCTTTGATGTATTTGGATTGGATCGGTCACCGGTTCATGGTCAAAATGACTGAACCGACAGATCTAATTCAATTGTCAAAACATTGTTAGGAGCAACTTCTATTCACTTCCATCCTAATAGTTACTAGTTCACCACCCTTTGCTTAGACATCTCCACCGACTGATCTCCAGGTGCAGCTTCAGATCACGTAGGCCCTTGACCCAAAGCCCTCTCACTAGAAGGAAGAACAAAGCAATCCCTTATCTTCAGTTACTTTCCTATTCTCAGCTTGCAGTTTTAACGGTTAGGGCTCTAAATGAGCCGAGCTTGAGCGAGCACATACTTGACCCATGTTTGGCTCGTCGAAATTTTTTTGTGCTCAAAATATGCTCATTCGAAATTACTCGCATTTGAAATCGGCTTATGTTTGAAATTGGCTCGTGAAGTTTTCCTATTCGGCTCAATTTAAATATTCTTATTCATTTTCAATTATAAATTGATTTGTTAAAATTAATTAAAAAAAATAAATGTATGGTGTTGAATTCGAACCAGCACCAATTCTGAGCAAAGAAGACACAAATCACATGACCACAAAAACTGTTATGATTTAAACCGTCATGAGTGTTGTAGATGGTGGTTGTATCGCGAACTTATCGTAGAAGTCGTAGTTGATAACCATGACAATAGTTGGTCAGATGAGACATAAATGATTGCTTTTGGAGTGTCGATTGTCCATAGAGGTCGTAGGAAGGAGTTGCATGAGTTGTGGATCACGTAGACCGTATTGGGTACAATGGTGAGCCGCGATGATGTGTGCGGGCTGCAGGGGCCAGTGTCGGGAGCTGCATGAGTTGTGGATCAAGTTGGTTGTAGTTGGTCATGTAAGTCGTAGTGGTAAGTAGTAATGATGTTCATAGGTCGCGATGGGAAAAGTTGGGAGCTACACAAGTTGTGGACCACGTAAGTCGTAGTTGCTAACGTAGGCCATAATGGTGAGTAATAATGATGCTTGTAGGCCGTGAGGGATGGAGACGGGAGCCACATAAGCGTATGCGAGATTCGTCGTTACCACATCTTTGAGATGCATTGTTGCAGAGTCTCTGGGGTGCATTTCTACACTATTATTTTGGGTTAACTCGGTGTTCAAGATGATGTGCCGCTTTGCAGATTTCTTCATGACCTTGCAACGTCAGTTGTTGTTTCGCATGATGCTTCATCGCAATGAGTAAATGACGACATATGGTCATCGTCAGCAACCAACGAGTGGTGGTTGATGGTTGCAGGAATATGAGACAACTTTAACTCCTTCTCCAAGCTTTAGTCTTCATCAAGCTTTAAGTTATCTCCCCTCATAAAAAGAGTGAGACTCTATTTATGGACTATCAGTTGCAATTAATGAAGGAATATGAACCATTCTCATCTGATGATATGGAAATATTCTATTGATCAAATGACATTTAATGAACATTTGAGTGTCTTAATGATCTTGAAATTTTACAATATTGGGCTCTTGAATCGCATTGGTGAGACGCTTGATTGAACCATAAGCTCGTTAGATTCAACATCTGCATGACTTTCTAAATATGCCCGATACTCCTCCAAAATCAGTCTAATGGCTTGATTAGGGATTAATTTGATTCAGATTGGGCCAATTTTGGTACTATTGGGTTTGCCTTGTCGAGCTGATCAGTTTGACTATAAATTTGTCGACATTGAAGCTCTGGATGATTTTTAATAAAGTCTGAATGTTTCTTATTCAAAAGACCACCTTGACATCAATGTCATGCCTTCAGATTTATGTCATATCACTACTCATTCAGAGCCAATATGAGAATGACATGCATTTTCAACGTCCATATAAGAGCAAATGAAAAATAGGAAAATGAAAATTTCAAATCACATGGAGAAGAAGTATAAATTGCATGCAACTTGAATTAATTGCATTAAATGAGACATTTTGTAATTTGTGAGAAGATATGGTGTTGAAATCTAAAATTATTTTACAAATGTTCTTGACTACCTCACAAGTGAATGGAAGGGATTTCTTGGGAAACTACAACTAGTGTGAGAATTCAACAAGCTCAACAAATTGCACAAAATCTTTTGTTCTTTCCTTAACACAATAAATAAAGAAACTTACTATTTGTTACAAACTAGAGATATTGGCTTAAGCTCTACACGTTTAACAAGCATAAATGAGAGGTTCAAAGTTTATTAGTTTAACCGAGGTTGGTAGTATGTTTGAGCATGCTTATGCAAACCAAATTACAAATGTTATGCTACGAAAAGTTATTTTCCTCTCACACAAAATCTATGAATTGAGGCATTGCATCACATAGGTCTAGAAATTTTCTGGGATATAATATTATACTTTGTTATTGAAATTCATTATTGATACCCCTTGGGGCTTTCAATGAAAAAATATTATAACAAAAGGCACAAATCATCTTTATCATCATCTTTATGGTCAATGCTAGGAGATAAGTGTAGTTGTGGTCTGTTCGAGCATGCTTACGCAAACTGAATTGCGAATGCCATGCAAAGAAAGGAATTTTTCTCACACACACACTCTATGAAGTGAGGCATTACATCAGATAGCCCCAGAAAATTTATGTCANTTGGTTATTTGCACTTCACCATTTCCTAAATTATAGAAAAAAATAATATAAGAGTAACTAAAATTATGTATAGGCCAATAAAGGCAACGAAATAGGTTATTAATTATTTTAACTTTTATATTTTAGTCCCATATCCTTAAATCTTCTTCTGTTACTTTGCTGCGTGTCTCTTTTAATTGAAAGGCATACCACAACAATTATAATAACAAATGGGCTTTCGCCTTGAGATTAATTATTATCGGTTTGGTTGTAGCTCCGCGGTTGGATTCCAATGAGAATTGAATTGGTTTGTCGATTAATCAGTTCGACTGCTGGTTCAAATGGGTTCGGGCGTTTGCGTTGCAGCATAGATTTTTTGGTATATTTAATCGGACCAACCACCGATTTTGACATATCTGATCCGATTTTCAAAACATTATAAGAGCATGTCCTATTTGATTCCATCCTAATAGCTACTAGTTCACCAACCTTCGCTTAGACTTCTCCACTGATTGATCTCCAGGTGCAGCTCAGAACACGTAAGCCCTTGGTTAAAAGCCCTCTCACTAGAAGGAAGAACCGAGCAATCCCTTATCCTGTAATTAGTTTCATATTCTTAGCTTGCAGTTCTAACGGTTAGGGCTCTAAATGAGCCAAGCTTGAGCGAGCAAATACTTGGCTCTTGTTCAGCTCATTTGAATTTTTTTTTTGTGCTCAAAATCTGCTTGTTTGAAGTTGCTCGTCTTCGAAATTGACTTATGTTTAAAATTAGCTTATGAAGTATTTGTATTCAACTCAATTTAAATATTGTGGTTTATGTTCGACTATAAATTGATTTTTTAAAATTAATTGAAAAAATAGATATAGCGTGTTGGATTTGAACCAACTCTAACTCTGTGCAATAGAAGCTGCAAAACCACATCACCACACGAGCTATTATGATTTACACTTAGATATAAATATATATAATATATTATTATATAAAAAATATATATAGTTTCTTTATTTAGAGCTAAAATGAGCCGAATATGAACGAACAAATGATTGTCCTGTTTGACTCGTTTATAATTCAAGCTTAAAAAAATTATTCATGTTCGACTTGTTAACTTAAAAAACGAATTGAATACCAACTACTTAATCACATGAATACTAAGAATGTAGGTGTATTTTATGCAAATAGAAAAATTGAAGTGCTATATAACCCTAAACCCTAAAATAATAAATAAAGGTTAAATCTCCCGTATTTAATTCCACTGTTCAAAAAATTTGGCCTAAGCTAATACATACTGAAAGAACGGCATTTCTGTGCAGCTCTGCAATTTCCTCTCTGGGAGCGCTGCTTAGGGTTCGTCAAGTCCGGCATAGATGTTCTCGAAGAGGTGCAGAGCGTTACTTGTATCTGAATGGAAGAGTGTCTTCATTGAAATGCTAGGGTTTTTCAGCTTTTATTTATTCGCTTTTGGATGATTTACTCGCAGATTTTGATGTTCTATTAGATTCTTTTCTTGTCTCGATGAAATTTCTTCTAATGTTTCGAAGCTAGCATATGCGCTCTTTCTTCTACTGTTTCAGAGATATATGTGAATGTAATTTAGAAGGTGATAATCTCTGGTATGATATTTGATTGCGCAGTTTACCAGTTCCTGCTATAATGTAATCCTTTTCCGCATTGTCTTATACTCCTACGTTTGTTTTCTTTCTTTGTTCCTAGCAGAAATGTTTGGAGCATTGTTGTACCTTTCCTTACATTACTTTCTGGTTCTTTTTCTGTTTCATTGAAATATTTATGCTTTTATTAAACGTTTATTTTGTCATTTATCTTTTGCCATCATGAAATGCTGGCCTTTTGATTTCAATTTTATTTTTATTTTTACCATGTTAAGTCTTAGTATATTATTCTACCACCTGAACCTTGATGTCTGTTAAGCTTTTCTCCTTTTTCAAGCAGAGGGTGGACCTCGGCACGAGGATCATTCTAGTGCCGGCTAGGGTTTCAGTTTCTATTCAGATGGATTCAAAACTATACATGATAATTTTCGTTAATGCTCAGTTTTATAGTGTAGGAATTTGGTTTGCTTCTCACGATTTATTTGAATTGATTATTTCATCAAATAATACTTTGATTTTCTGCTGGTTTGTTTTCATCTAACACTTCTTTTAATCTTTGTGCCCTTTGTCAATGAGAGTACATTTTTGTCAACATTTTATGCTGGGGGATCCTTTTTGTATGATTTTTATGATTTCATTGTCCAAATAAATAAATTCTAGTGGTTGTTTTGAGCTTAACATATTTGTTCTCATTATTAACCAGTTGATTTAAGATAGGTCCCTGTTCTTATGTTCTAATAAGTGTATTTGCAGCAGTTTTGCTTTTTATAACTTTTTTTTTTAATTTTATGTTTTTATGCCAAAAGGAAATATGTGGATGGTGGTGATGGACATGAAATGGGGCTGAAGCGGCCACACCTTTTTGATTCAGGTTCATCTTATTTTGGGGTCCCATCCAGTTCAGGTCTGATGTACAATGCGTCTTATGCGTATAGTGGCGAACCTCCACCATTTCCGGTTGTTCGATTGCGCGGCCTTCCTTTTGATTGTACAGAGGCTGATATTATTGATTTTCTCCATGGTCTGGATCTATTGGACATTCTTTTTATTCATAAAAGTGGCCGATTTACTGGAGAAGCTTATTGTGTCCTGGCATATCCCCTTCAAGTAGATTTTGCCATTCAGAGGGATAGGCGAAACATGGGTAGAAGGTACGTAGAGGTTTTCAGAAGCTCAAGGCAAGAATACTATAGTGCTATAGCAAATGAACTTTCAGATATGAGGGGTGGTTCTCCACGTCGCGTTGCTCCTAGGGTAAAATCAAATGATGAAGGAAAGGATCTAATTGAGCACACTGGAATATTGAGAATGAGGGGTTTGCCATATTCTGCTGGGAAGGAGGACATCATGGACTTCTTTAAGGACTATGAACTATCAGAAGAACGTATTTATATAGTGCTTAATGCAGAAAGTAGGCCAAGCGGGGAAGCTTACGTAGAATTTGCAAATGCAGTTGCCTCACGTTCTGCAATGGCAAAGGATAGAATGACTCTGGGGAGGCGATATATTGAGTTATTTCCTTCAACAACAAAGGAGATGGATGATGCTCTTTCTAAAGGTCGCTGAGTTTTGGTATTATACATACAGGATTTACTTAGATTTGTGATCAGTAGATGTTTAGTGTTCGAGTTCCCTTTTTATTTAGCTTACCTAGTTTGGAAAGTGATGCAAGTTGCTCCGAGTGAAAAACTGTTTTAGTACTAGTTTCCATGAGTGCATGACATTCAGAGGCAACACTTATTTATGATGTATTGTTTCCTTGGGCATGCTAAAGCTTAATGCTGTATTATGTTTCTTATCTTTAGCGCATGCCATTCACATTATTTCTACAACTTTTACCATGCATTATGTATTGTTTACAAGAATTACATATCAGCGCCATTTTTTGCTACATTGATAATACTGTAACAAATTTGAAAAGTTAGATGCAATTGAACAATTTAGAGGTTGAGCATGGGGATCTAATAAGCATTTGGTAATAGTGTACAGTAATATATATATATATATATATATATATATTATTTTTTTGTTTTTGTGTCCAAGAACAATCTTGACATCCTTTTTTTGTAAATACACATTAAGTGCAGCAAAACATATTGGCTTGCACAAGTTTTTAAAGATTTTCATCTATATGAAGCTTGATGTTTCTGATAATCCTTGCTAAGTGGTTAATTTTAATCAGGGTCTATCAACATAATAAGTATTTAGACCCGTGTACATAAGGATATAAGAATAAGCAATTATTCATTGCCTTCCGTCTTCCATTTTTATGAGATGGACCTGTCTTGTTCTTGATTTTAGGTTGTCGCCCTTTTCAACTTTTTTTCTTAATTTGTGACAAATTCTTATCAATGGTTCCTTTTAACTTCTGAAGTATACCTAAAATTGGCTTTACATTCATTCCTTTTTTAACACATCATGCAAATTGGCAAAAAAATATTTATAGGCTGAGTTAAATTGAACACTCTTGTTTGCGTGAACTATGCTCACTTCTAGTTGGTTCATTAAAAATAGTAAGTTAATGAGAGACACCATGGTGCTTGTTGAATTCAATGCCAATTTCTAGTGGTAAATCCATTTTATCAGGACACTCGAGACAAAGGCCAAAGTTACTCTCCGAGGCTACTCACTTAAGCTACTTGCTTATGCGTCAAAATTACTTGCGTGCTCTTTGGAAATGCAAGTGAAGTTGATGGGTGACTTCTTGGGGCAAAAGATGGCCTGATGTGACAATTTGATTGAAAAAAAATTAAGTTTGGGATAACCCGATTAATATTCAGGCCTGGTTCAGGTTAATATTATAGCTTTGATTATTGTTTGGTTCATGTTTATGTTGACTTAAAATTTCTTAGAACTTGACCACGTTATTATTTGAGATTGAGATTGGTAGGTTTGGGTTTGATTAATTGGGTTAAATTTGCCATATTTAGGTTAATTAGGCTGTTTTGATTCAAAAATTTGCATGCTTCCTTTAACAAATAGGTTAAATGGATCAGGCTAGGCATGTTTTGATTGAGGTGGGCTTGAGTAATTATTTTTACCTATATAATAAACACATTGGATTTGGGTCAAGTATATTATGATTTCTTGAGTTAACTTTGAGTTAGACTTGAGCCCGACAGTTCGACCTAACTAACACTCAAGGTGACTTTAGATAAATTCATCCCTTACAACATTAGTAGTTGCTTCTATTTAATCAAGTGGGTATAAGCTAGCTAAGTTCATTCATTTTATAACAAACATTAATTAAGCATTGTTATGCAATTTCACTCATTTTCTAAGTATAGTTTAGTTTTTGTAAGGTTGCGGCTCAACCTAAGTCAATAAATAAGGGGTTCGAGGGTGGGCTTGACACATCAATCATTGATGCAAGTCTTGAAAATTTTTTTAATCTAGAAAACTTCGAGAGCTTTCTACTTTTTTATTGTTCCCAAGTCATCTTGCTATTATGGTATTGGTGTCATCCACAAATAACTTTGGATTTAACATCATTTTATATGTTGCGAGCGCGAGACAATGTCAAGGACAAAAAGTCAAGTATTATGCTAAGTCAGGGTGAGATCAATTCCAATGGAAGAGCAAGGCTTCATCGTCGACACACAAGCTCAATCAAATGGAGGAATGATTTACTAAATGATCCAAGTAGTTTTTTAGTATATTTCAAGAACTATTCCATGAGTTGAATTTCCTATTAATGGACCCCCTTAGATTCTCTTGTCTGCTGGCAACCACAGGCATTGTCATTCCTACGATTGATGAAATTTACTTCCCAACGAGCAATGCAGAAACACATATATCAATTAGGTTTTAGAAGCATTAACATCAGATAAATGTATGTTCTCTTAGTGGAATTGTTGAGGCACAACCTCCAACATTATTCAAAATTTTGCACTTGGCTGGGGGTTGGTATGAGAGGAAGATGAACCCAATAGACCATGCTTCTTATTTTGAGTTTATCATTTCATTATTGAATATCAATGATTTACGAGGGTGTTGATTATTTTTCACTACCTTCAAGGAATGCCACCATAGTGATGCTCTTTTCTTTCGTTTGGAGCTTAACTTCATTTGATAAATTTATGAGGCAATTTGCCACCCCATTTGCTACTGCATAGAAGCATGACATGAATTCTAAAGCTTTATGGAAGATGAGCATGGAGTAGCTTGAGTACTTGGAAAATTTGCTGTGATATTTCAATGGAGATGTTGGAGGTAAAGGATTTGGAGCTATCTGTGGCACAACTGTGCTCACTTAAGGTTTGAGATTAGGACTCTTTAGATATGGTCTTGGTTTGTCACAATGAATACTTTGATCAAGTTGGTTGTACTCACCAAAGCAATCATATCAACGTTAAGGAGTATAACAGTGAGTCAATTGTTTTTACTTTTCCTCAGTAACCTGATTTCATTTGAATTGGGAAACTCATGTGATTTCAAGGACCATTGAGGTCTACTTATAAATCTAAAGTCAATCCATAAGTCGTCTTAATAAAATCCTTAACATGAACAACTATAACGGTCACAACATCATGATTATTGCCCGGAAAGGTGTAAGAAAAGTTTGAGCAACATTACAACAATAACAATAAAGCCTTAATCACACTACGTGGGGTTGGCTACATGATTTTTTTTCTTCATTGCGTCCTATTTAGTGTCATATTTTCATTTAGTTCTAGTAAATTAAGATCATCACCATTGCGTCCTATTTAGTGTCATATTTTCATTTAGTTCTAGTAAATTAAGATCATTTTTAATATTGCATCCTATTTAGTGTCATATTTTCATTTAGTTCTAATAAATTAAGATCATTTTTAATAGCGTCCTATTTAGTGTCATATTTTCATTTAGTTCTAGTAAATTAAGATCATTTTTAATACAATGAGTCCTATTTAGTGTCATATTTTCATTTAATTCTAGTAAATTAAGATCATTTTTAATACAATATCTATTTAGTGTCATATTTTCATTTAGTTCTAATAAATTAAGATCATTTTTTATACAATAAGATTTTTCTCCATTGAGTCATGTTTAGTGTCATATTTTCATTTAGTTCTAATAAATTAAGATCATTTTTTATACAATAAGCCTGTCCTATTTAGTGCCATATTTTCATTTAGTTCTAGTAAATTAAGATCATTTTTTATACAATAAGCCCATGTCTCCTATGTTCTACCTCTGCCTTTCTTAACTTAAGTCGAATCTAAAACATCTACTTTCCTAATCAAATCATCAGATGGTCGACGTTTAATGTGACCAAACCATCTAAGACGACTTTCTCTAATTATGTCCGTCATAGGAGCTACACCAACCCTATCACGGGAAAAAGGAGCAACATTGATATGGGAAAAAGGAGCTTGCCTCCACATCAAATATTTAGCATTCACTCCTTTTAGAATTTCGATGGCTGAAATTGTTGAAGTCATTTAAGATAAATATTACTTTAGCTAGTCAGCACCAAGAAGGACAAGTTCTCATGCCTAAGGTTTTTTAGAATTTTGTACTTTCCATAATAATCATGGGCATGATAAGGTGGACTGCCAACACCTCCAAAATTTTATGGAAGAGTTAATCAAGATTAATAAGTTAAGGAGTTCATCTTGGCTGAGTCTATGTAAAGATCAGACAAGAAAGCCATGGAGGAGCAATAGAACGATCAAATTCTTGCTCGATCAATTCACATCGTTGGTGTGGTGCTAATAATTTTATGGGAAGTAGCTGAAGCTTCTAGGCAAGTGAGTCCAAAGAACTTCGATTGTGAGAGCTAAATTTGGTTACCCATCAAGAGCACTTGTTACTGAGGTTATCCCTATTTCTTTCTTTATTTCGGACAGATTAGTTTTAAAAATATATACAATTTGTTTTATCGTCACTTCGATGATTCTTATTGTCTATTTGGTAGCATTCTCATATGTATATGAAGTTTTGTAAAAATTTCTTTCAAATGTTTTATTGAGAGGATGAATGCTAAATTTTTCTTATTTGACACTCGCTACTAGACCACATTTTTGTTTTTCTAGCTTCATCCCATGTCATGTTTTTTACCTTTAGCACGTCTATTTATCATTATTTCTACTAATTTTGCCTTGCATTATGTTTTGTTTACAAGGATTACATATTTGTACCATTTTCTGCTACTACTAATACATTGACAAAACGTGTAAGAAATTTGGCAAGTTAGTTGGAAATGAACATTTTATAGATTGAGCATGGGGATCTAAATAAACAGTTAGCAATGAGGTACAATGATTTTTTCGTCCTCTGAAAATTTTGACATCCTTTTCTTGGATATACATATTTAGTGCAGCAGAACATATCTGTTTGCACAATTTTTTGATGATTTTCATCTATTTGAAGCTTGTTGTTTTGGATTATCCTAGCTAAGTGGTTAATTATAGTCACAGTTTATCAAGATAATAAGTATTTATAGGAGTGTGCATAAAGATATATGGATATGAAAATATTCATATTCTTCTGTTTTCCATTTTTATGAAATGGACTTGTTTTAATCTTGATTTAGGTTGTTACCCTTTTCAGCTGAATTGCTTAATATGTATAATGACAAATACTTATCAATGGCTCCTTTGAACTTCTAAAGTATATCTAAAATATACTTTACATCCATTCCTTTTTATAAATATCATGCAAACTGTGAAAACAAATATCTATAGACTGAGTTAAATTGAACTCACTAGTCTGCATGAATTGTGCTCAAGTCTTGTCTCATCAAGAATCGTCAATTAATGAGAGCCGTCAAAGTTCTTGTTGAATTCAACCCAATTTTGAGTGCTAAATCCATTTTATCAGGATTCTAGAACTAAAGGTTAAATTTACTTTCCTAGGCTACTCTCTTAAGTTACTTGCTCATGCATCAAAATTATGTTCTTGGCAACACCAGAGGCGGGACAATGTCATTGATCATTGATGGAGCAAGAGAAGCACACGAGAAGAATTTTCATAAGCAATAAGTTTTGAATTTGTTTTAACAGTAGTTTTTTTTTTCAACTTTCAAATAACCTATGTAACACAGTAAATAGGTGTGTAGCTTGTTGGGCCAACTCCCATCACAATTGTTCATGAAAGAAATGCAGCCCCTTCCACACATTATATTTCAATTAGTAGTAATTGTCATATGATTTGTTAATATTTTATAATTCAATTTAGAGCCGCCTAGTCCTATTAAATTGATATTGGTAAAGTTTTGGTAAAGGAGTTAAATATTTCATGGAAAATTAAAAAGGTTACATTTAGGTTAATTGAGACTTACCGAATTTGAAAAAAAGGGGCCCCTCATCTGCTCCTTTCCACCTCCTTGCCTTCATACAAACGCCCTATGCATTTCTTTAGTAGTAGAATATCTATCATATTGCTTGATCCTTGAATTTTCTCATCTGTTGACAACCACACGCACCTACTTTCATTCCTACAATTGAGGAAACTTACTTCCCTAAGGGCCATGCAGAAGCACCTCTATCTTCAAGTTTTGAGAATCACCAACATCAGATAAATGCATGTTTTAAGAGAGACTGTTTAGGCGCCAACCTCCAACTATATTCCAAATTTTGCACTTTGGTGGGGTTTGTATGAGAGAAAGTTGAACCCATTATACCATGCTACTTGTTTCAGTCTTCCATTTCATTATTGAATAACTATGATATACAAAGGTGTCGATTATTCTTTAATACCTTAAAGGATTGCCACTAATGTGGTTCTCTTATCTTTTGTTTGGAAGCATAACCACCTTTGGTAAATTTAAGCGGCAATATTTTTCACCCAATTTGCCAAAGCATATGAGCATCACTTGAATTCTCAAGCTCTATTGAAGATTCAAGTAGGCCGAGTATTTGGGAGATTTTATTGTCAACAAAGATATTGGAGGCAAATGATTTGGGTTGTTGCGGCACAACCGTGCTTAAGATTTGAAAATACTCTTTGAATGTGCTCTTGGTTTTGTCCCATTTGAGGATTTTTGATCGAGTTTATACTCACGAACAATCATATCAACACTAATGAATATAACCAAATCACTTGTTTTGACTGTTTCTTGGTGACCTGACTTCATCTAAAGTGATTGAAAAACTGTGTTACCAAGATCCATAACAACAATAATAACAGCGGCCACAATGTCATGGTTATTGCTCCGAAATGTGCAAGCAAAATTTGAGGAAACTTGATTTGGGAAAAAAGAGTGTGTTACCAAGATCCATAACAACAATAATAGCAGCGGCCACAATGTCATGGTTATTGCTCCGAAATGTGCAAGCAAAATTTGAGGAAACTTGATTTGGGAAAAAAGAGCCTTCCTCCACCTCGCCAGATATATAACATTCACACGTTTGAAAGTTTCGATGGCTGAAATAGTTTTGATGACTTACAATTTGAACAACAACAACAACAAACAAGCCTTTATCCCACTAAGTGGGGTCGACTACATGAATCCTTTTTCTCCGCAGTGTACCATTGAGTGTCATATTTTTATTTAATTATAATAAATTAATATCTTTATTTAATTATAATAAATTAAGATCATATTTTATACAACTTGCCGAAGTCTTTTTAGGTCTACCTTTACCCTTTTTAACATAAGTCAAATCTAAAACATTTACTCTCCTAATTGAGTCATCAGATGTTCGATGTTTAATGTGACCACACCATCTAAGGCGGCTCTCGCTAATCTTGTCTGCCATTAAAGCTACTATAACTCTTTCACGAATATATTTATTTCACATTTTCTATCTAAGTGTAAAGCCATTCATCAATCTAAGCATTCTCATCTCAATAACATTTAATTTTATACTTCTCTTTCACAGGCCAAAGTTTGGGCCATAAATCATTGCAAGTCTTAGCACCATCTTCTAAAATTTTTCTTTAAGTTTAACTAGTATTTTTCTATCACATGACAGGCATGTCAAATAATATTTACGTTAAGACAGTATTACGTAAGTGTGATTGATTTCACCATGTTAGATCTATTCTATATAGGAATTAGGACATAGAGGGGATATAAGTTCTAGAGTTGAGCATGGATGCTGAAAATGGAGAAGTTTTCATGAAAAAATAAATTGTAAAGTTTTATAAAATTGCAATTAAGTTGACTGTTTTATTTGTTTGAGGTTTGGCTAGTAAAAAAGTTATTTTTAGTTAAGTTGTGCTTGGTGAAAAATTAGAATATTAAGATGGATCAATGATCAAACTATAAAAAATGCATGAAATGAGTGGTTGGATAGACATCAGTTGAACATTTGCTGAAGATAGATTTTTGAGTGTTTTGAACATTTTGAAAGAAGGGTAGAAAATGCATCTATTAGAAGGGTAGATAAATTATTGTCACGAGTTAAGAAGGAAAGGGGGGTAGACTCAATTTCACTTGAATAGAAGTTGTTTAAGGTGAATTACTAAGAATATTTTTAACTTCTCAATAGTGTTTAGCATGCGTGAATGTAAATACGGATTCATTAAGTTAACCTCAAATAGTCGGGTTAAGGATAGTAATAATGACCTTTATTGCTATTTTTTGTTTCTTTATATTTAATCAATTAAGTTGCTTGATCAATTTTCTCATTTGCCAGATCTTCTTAAAATCATGATAAATAATATCCAATTTCCCTAGGAAAAAAACCATGAAATTTTAAATTGACGTGCCTTTCCCTCTTTCAAATTTTTAGTTTGGCTAAGATTAAACAATGTGGCTTGGAACTTATGATAAACTAAAAATTTCAACTAGGTTTTCATGGTACTGTGCTTATTGTGAGACCTAAATGATTTGGTTTGGTGCAATCATTTTTTATTGTATATCTTGATTCAGCTGGATTGACTAGTAGTTTATGTTTCTCTGTTTTTTTTTTATTTGTTAATATTCTTTTAGCATGGTTTCAGGCTAGTTGAACTTTTGGATGCTGTAATATATTTTTTTAGTTTTTCTTAAATGTAATGAACTAAAATTGGAGTGTAATTATGATATCTGAAATTTGGTCCTTGATTTTGATTTGGGAAGATCCACTGTTTTGAGAATTTGGTTAGGAGGGGCTTGATATTAAATGCATGCTTTGGGTTATCCTTAAGCTGGAAGTGAGGGTCACCTATCCATTACATATTTTTACTTGATATTTTATTATTGTGAAGCAATAAAGCAGCCTCATTAAAAATTTGGATTTGTTCTCCTTTTTAGTTCTGAACCATATTTTGTTCCGATAATAGTGTGTGGCTGCTAAATTTTTTGTCTTTATTCAGCTTTGTTAGGTGGAAATAGTGTGAGTATAAAGGTTATGTGAGAAGGATAGGTTCTTTGCAGTATTTTTAATGTTTTCAATTCATGATATGATAGAAGAGTACACATTCTCATTCTTACTCGGATGCATATAATGCTTCACGATGTCCCTTTTATCTGAAACTTGTTAGAGTAATTTCATTTAATATTTGTTAGTTCATGGGAGTTTAATGATATGTGGCTATTATCTTGAATTCAATCTACTTGCACATCTTGAAAAGGTGAAAGGTTTAGGATTTTTTGATTGGATATTGTAGGAAAGCAGGTAGTTTAAGGAAAGGGGTTTTTTGCTTGATTAATGAGGGGACAAAAGATGAAGATAAAAGGTTACGTGGAATGTTAAAGGTGAGGGATTGTGGATATGTACCTTCCAGCCTTCTTAGAAGCTAATGGATCTAGACTATGCTCTAAATGTAGTGGAAAAGAAGGTTGGGTAAGACTATCAAAGCAGTATGAATGCTTATCTGAGAGGCTCCAGATTATTGCTTCTATTGAGAATAACTGTTAAGAAGAGTAAATGAAGTGTGCATAGGGTAAATGATGGATTTAGAATGCTGGGGTTGTGTGTTGAAGTAGATGAGGGTGCTCAGTAATGAGCCATGATAAAGCTTCCATGGTCGTGTGGATAGAGATTTATTGCATTTTGTTCTAACTATGCCTCTTTTTTTCTCTCAACCTTTCGTTATTTTCAAGTAGGGAGAAGGGTTTTAAGCTTATGTTTTTTGTTTGGTTCTGCAGTTCATTGGTGGGGAGGATATATCCATATCTTGAAATCATAGCTGTGTTCCAAAAATAGATGCAGATGCAATATTATTCATTTGCTTCCATGTGCTCATTGCATAGACCAGAGTGTTCGATTTAGCTAGGGAGGGGGATAGACACATGAAGAGATAAATGTAGGGATGTTCGAAAAATTGAGGTTAGCAACATGGAGGAAAATTTGAATTAATAAGCTTAATGCTTTGTGGGCATTTGAAAAAGGGCCATCTCGATTTAGCTATCAATGTAGGACTTTTTCCAATAGGCATATTAATATGTTCAAATTTCATTTAATTATGCAATCAAGGCTTATTTAGGGGCTATTTGGTTGGAATTTTTTCAACTGCATTGACTTTAGAAATTCAAATTAATTAAAATATACACATTTTATAAATGCAGTTGTTTGGTTGGATACAAATTCAATGCATGGAAATATTTTTTTTTGTGTTTACAACAATACTTTTCAAATGTGCTGGTATGCAGAAAATGGGTGCAATTGGCAACGGATGATGTGGAGTGAGGGATGGGAAACATGAGTAGACACATTGTAGGATTTCTAATGCAGTGAACATAGGCCTTGAGGTATATAAACTGCCTCAGTTTCGCATTGTACTTTTTTTGTACTACAAACATGAGAACAGCTAAGGTTCATGGAAATAGAATATAATACCATACTAGTACTGTCGGCCAAATAACCTTTTGATATGAGTTTTGTGATTTTCATGAACATAAGTTATTGTTATTACTTACCTTCATTTGAAGAGCACTCTTGATTAATGAAATCAATGTTTACAGCTTTTAAATTTTGCTCTTATGCACAGAATATTCTTGATTTTATGTCCCAATGTATAGTGCGTGTATATGACATGCATGCGAGGATAGTGATAAACCTTACTAAGGTCCTGTAGCTCTTTCATCTTTGGCATATTAGATGGATCATCTTTGGCATATTAGATGGAACCTAGTCTAAAGGGACAGGGATCTATGAATGTGACAATAAAACATTAATTTAGGAGCTACATTGTAACTATATGTATTAGGGTTTGGAGTTTGTGGTGGTAATTAGTATTGAGTTATTGAGCTTGTTATGACTGATGGCTTTTGATTCTATTACCATGAGATCAAGGTTAAAATTATGCAATGTGGGGTGAAAGCCTTTTTTTTTGTGATGTATTCAGATGGAGAATTCCATGTAATCAGACCACGTCTCGAAAGAGCTATGCAAATAGTCATGAAAAGTCATAAGTCTGAATCTTGTATATTAGGAAGCTAGGAAACTTGATATTAGGTAACATGATTTGAGGATATCTAATTGCAGGACTCTTTTTGTATTAGAGCTATTCTCAATATAAAAAGTTGGGAGTCTGTAAAAATAGGTAATATATGCTTTAAATTGAATGATAAGAAGAAATAAAATTTTCAGTTACATGATATCAAAGATGAGCATGGCTGGGCCTCCTCTGTTAGGCTTCGTTCCCTGCATACGAGTGTGGCCTTGACTGCGTCGATCTTCTTCGTCGACATTGATTGTTACGTCGTTCTTTGTCAACCTGCATTGTGTCCTTCTTCAAAGCTTCCTCATCGATCATCTTCATCATTCGTCAAAGTGAGTGTGGCCCTAACTTGTGATGGTTCTGTCTCCATCGTGCTACCTCATTTGCACCGATCGAAGAATTTTCTCTTGATGGGATTAGGGCATCGATGAAGCATCGACTTATTGATTGACCTGGTCTTTCATCTGTAAGCAATTCGTATGCAACTTCATTTGCTGTCTTCGGCTTAGGCTCGTTCCGGATTTGTTAATGTCTGCTTAGGTTGATTTTCTTGATTTTTGTGTTCCGTTGTTTGCTTGGTCTGTATAGGTCTATTTCCTCGGTTGCTATGTTCGGCTTTTGTTTGGCTTCACCAGTTCAATTTTTTTTTTTTTTACCAGGCGATCATTGAACAGTGGGTCATCAAGTTAGTGCTTAAACATTTCATTCTTTAGCACTGAATGACATCCATAATGGCTCGTGAACACAAGCACCTTGTGACAAGTTTGGCTTCACCTTGTGACAAGTTTGGTTTCATTATTAGCGAATATTTCTGAAGAAAAGTTAAATTGTATCAATTTTTTTTAACCAGAATAAAATTGCGAGACTATTTGTGGAGTATGTCTCAAGAGAGTCACTTTATTAAGAGCTGAGATTGAGTTGCATTGTTCTGAGTGGATGAGAGTGGATGCCAATTATTGATACAAATTCATAATTCTATCAACCTGACCAATTTGGTCATATTACTTATTACAACTGTGCCAAAGATATAATAAAGGAATTGACATTTGTGTTTTTTGGGAGAAAATATTTCTTGAATCTTTGATGCATGCAAAGAGTTCTATTGAGCTAAACAACATGATCAGTCACTTAACACGTATCACATGCACTTTGAACATGTGTATGAAGAATTAAACACACTAATGTCAATTCCTTACTGATGTTCAGATTCAACTGTCTCAAAGAGAATAACTGACTATTATGAGTTTTCTAGCTGGCCTTAACTCTGAATAAAGGTGTCATGTAGATTGGGTAAATTTCAAGATTGATTGAATATCCATTATTGGATATTATGTTTTTGTTTGTGTTAATTTGGTCTCATGGAAGAGTAAACATAGAATGTAGTGTCACTGTCTAATGTTGAATTTGAGTATCAAGCGATAGTACAAGCTTCCTGTGAATTGATGTGGATATCCCAACTCTTGACCGAGAAGAGTTTTAAGATGATTGTTCCAACAAAGCTGTGGTGTGATAACCAAGCTGCAATCCATATTGCCTCAACCTTTGTCTTTCATGAACAAACTAAACGCATTGAGATGGATTATCATTTTGTTCACAAAAATATTTAACATAATCTAATTTTTACATCTCATGTGACGATTGAGGAACAATTAGGGGATACTTTACAAACGCCCTTGATGGAGATAGGGTCACCTATATTTGTAACTAGCTGGGCATGATAAATATCTATGCTCAAGTTTTGGGGGGAGTGTTATGGAAAGTCATAAATCTGAATCTTATATATTAGGAAATTTGATATTAGATAACCTGACTAGAGGAGATCTAATGACATGATCATTTCTCTTTAGAGTTATTCCTAATCTAGAAAGTTAGGAGTGTATAAATATGTAATTTTTGCTTTCAATTGAACAATAAAATAAATGAAGTTTTCTATCACACAAACAATCTGAGCAACAATACTCAAATTCAATAAGGCGTAAACCTTAAAAGAAGTAATATTTTAACATCTAAATGTAAAATTTGAAATAAGAAGTGTTATACTAGCATTAAATTTAGATATAATAGCATAATAATTCAAAATAAATTTGATATAAGTAGTCTCTCTTACACTTCCACTATTATCCTTTAAAGTAAGGACAATAGCAATTTAATAAGGTAAGAATATATAAATTCAAAAGTCCACATTATTCTTATAACTTAAATGGGATTTTATTAAAATCACTAGTATAATAATTTACTTTCTCAATTACCTTATCCTCAGTTGTATGGATGTTCTCCCATCCTCCTAATCTTAAATCTCTTTCAGCTTCCTCTTATTTAATCAATATTAATGAATAATAAAATTTATTATTTTTAAAATTATAATTAAAAATGATAATTATGTTGATATTATTAATTTCAATTACATCATCAATTATGAATTATATGGGTAAGTAAAGATTTTTTATTTAGGGTTATTTTACTTATATTTATGCTAAAGTAAAATCATAGATCGAGTTGTGTGTGTCTTGCTAGAATTGGGGCATGGCACACTTTTAGGCGGACCTTACATTATGTGAAGTGTAAGATATATTTGTGTTAAGTCTCATTGTAAATTCTTCAGAAAAGCACCGAGGCGGCCTCATATTGCATAATTTTTAAACCATTGCCTGATATATTTGCTGGAAATTTATTAGAAGCTATAGTTTTTTAAATTCCAAAATTCCAAACACTTTCTTAAGTATTGAGGGTGAATTTAGGTGGCTAATGATTCATCCTTGAGGGTGGAANTTCAAGTAAAATCATAGATCTAGTTGTGTATGTCTTGCTAGAATTGAGGCATGGCGCACTTTTAGGTGGACCTTACATTATGTAAAGTGTAAGATCTATTTGTGTAAGTCTCATTGTAAATTCTTCAGAAAAGCACTGAGGCGGGCCTCATATTGCATAATTTTTAAACCATTGCCTGATATATTTGCTGGAAATTTATTAGAAACTATAGTTTTTTAAATTTCAAAATTCCAAACACTTTCTTAAGTATTGAGGGTGAATTTAGGTGGCTAATGATTCATCCTTGAGGGTGGAAAGTAAGCCTCTTCTAGGGTCAAGGTAGTAAAGTCTATTAAAGATTCATGTCACTTCCGAGTGGAAATCAATGAGGGTTTATTTCCCCATGGGGTTGAAGTCATTGGTCCAAAGTTGATGAGTTGAAAGCTGAAGCATATGATATTTAACTTAGAAGGTAGAAGTCCAGGAAGATAAAATATATCTTTTTGTGGTAGTTACAGCTGATTAAATATTGCCCTTTAGATTGAGCGCTAAAGGTAATTGGGAACCACCCTTACTTTGGAATATATGACTTATGATATCAGTCCTTAGAGTAGAAACCAACATTGATAAAACATTACCCCTTATGTTGCAAGATGAAATAATCAGTATCATGCCTTTGTGTTGAATCATATGATGAAATCATACCCCTTTGGATGAAGTCAAAGCTGATAAAATATCACTCTTTATGACCTTTGGTGAAAGCTAAGGATGACGAAGAATCACTTTTTTGGGTAGGAGTTAAAAGAAGATTGCATATCATACCTGGTGGAAGGCATAGCCAATGATATCACTTATTTAATAAAAGCTACAGGTGATGAAATGTGACCCATTTGGTCGTAAAAAAAGGCGATGAAGCATCACCCAATATGGAAGCTATAGTTGACAAAATGGGTGGAAGCCAAAGTTATTGAAAATTCATTGCTTAGGATGGAGGATGTTGCTTGTATGCCTCTTGTCGGTTGATGTTGAAGTAGAATTTGTTATATATTTAAAATGAACATATGGTTGGGTATAAGACATCTTTATGGATGAAGTGAAGGTCATTTTGGCATTGATGTTGATACCTAGTATCTCTCCATACCGATTTCATGAATTTCTTGATGTCCTGCTAGCCTCTATTGTGTTCGGTCTTTCTTATGTCTTTGTATAATTTTAAAGAGGTGGGATCTCTAAAAGGGTATCATTGCTATGTTAAACTCCCTAATTCTTCCATATGAGGATACTAAATGAACTGCAACCCAATAAGACCACACAGAATTATTGATGAGCTTGTTTGCTTTCTGAGGTAAATAAAAAAAATCAATTTGGAAGCCACATGGTTCCACCATACTTGTCCATTGTTTAAAGGTATTGATTTGGATATCTTGGAATTTTATTTACTTTTATTGTATTTTTAATAAATATTAATGTATTATCATATTATTATTTTAAGCATTTACAGTAATTAAATAATAAAAAAATGAATATAGAAATTTCATGATCTCTGTCAAAAAGTCACTTAAATTATGCAACATTTTCCCTAATTTTGATAAATTAAGCATTTTTTAACTATTAAATGGCATTTTTTGGAATTAAAAATCTTCTTTGGGTAAATTTACAAAATTTAAATGATATGACCACATTATTTTAGTTATAGAAATGAACTCGATGAAATTTTATATTTTGAGGCTAGCTCATAGAGGATGTTGTAGTTTAGTTGAGGCTTAGCACGTGATGACTAACGTGAAATCTCCCATAAGTATCGTGTGTGAAACCCTTCAAATAGAGTGAAACTGAACTCTGAAACATCAATGCGCTGTTCGGTGAAATGGTTGGAATTTCATCAAAAATTTCGAAGTTAAGTGTTCTCATATTGGAGCACTCTCAAGATAGGCAATCTAGGAAGTGACACTACTGAGATAAAATTGTCAGATTATTAGCCTAAAGCAGGCAATATCTTGATGGGTGAGAGTATGGTCTATTACAATTGGAATTATAACATTACACCAATATAGATGAGAAGTGTTTGACAAATCAAAGTGCTGCACCATGAGCCACCTATTGAACTTTAGATGGTGCTACATGGTGAGAGCCACATCTTAAATGTGTAGGGGATACCTTTAAAATTCTATCCACGTGGTAGATGATTATGGGTTAAAATAACGGACAATATTTTTAGTTATTTAAGAAGGGAGATTGTGAAATCCCTTGAATAGAATGAGGCTGAACTCTTAAACATCAAGACGTCGTTTGGTGAACAGTTGAAGTTTTATCTGGAACTCCAAAGTTAAGCATGCTCGTATCGGAGCACTCTAGGATGAGTGACCTCATGGGAACTTATACCACTGAGACAAACCCGTTGGGCTGCTAGGCCAAAGTGAATAATATTTGGATAGGTGAGAGTTTTCATTGTTACATGGTGTGGATTATATGGGGCCTTTGTGTTGTTATGATGCTTTATTCTTATCACACCTAACAGGGCAACTGGATAGAAACAAGTGAAATACCTAACAGTTAAATGGGGCAGAACAAAGATAAATTGAGTAAAAGTTGTGAATAAAGATTTGAATTATTAAAGTTAATACTTTATAAAACACTCTGTCTAACTGAGCTAGAATAAATTAAACCAATCCCGAATTGTTAAGGTAAGGCTAGTGATGATTATGAGATGTGATGATGATGATTTTGAATAGAATCATGAGATTATACATATGAATATATGGTCATGGTTTGAATTAAAGACTTAGTGGCTTTAACATAACTTTGGATATATTCAAATGGCTTAAAATCTGATAAATATCAGTTTGTGGGATTGCTGTTTAATCAATGCAGGACATTTTGCTGATCAAATGGCACGTCGATGCCATTTTCTTAACCATTCCTTAGCTCCTGTAAAAATCTAAATTTGTAAAAATCTAAATTTGAAAATGCAATCCAGGAGGTTGAGCTTGCCAATAATGCCAAACAAAAGTGTTTTTTTTTGTTAGAAGTACATTAAATGGCAAAATTTGTAAAAGTTCATGCACAATCACAATTCTTTAACAAAAATTTTCTTCACTCTATTCTCAACATTCTTATCTAATTAAACTCCATTATTTATTGGTAGCCTCCTTTAATTTGCTGTTGTTGTTTTATTTATATTTGTTAGTTTACTAACCTGGGAACTAAGAAATGTTATGTGAGGTAATTGCAAATAAATGCATATTCTAGATTACATACTAGCTTTGATGCATTTTTCAAATTTCTGCTGCAGATGTTCTGTCTAGATAGAATGTCTGTGAGCACACAAGTTTTTCTGCAACTTTTTGGTATGGAATCTGTTCATCATTTTTGTTGAAGATGGAACTAATCATGCTTATTTTCACTATTTTTTATAGTTATTTTGATGTTTTGCTTGGTTAATTCCAAAATTGCAACATAATGAATTAGTTTTGCTGCAAATATGTTGTGGACATTTTTGTCAAAGTTCTAGTTATTGATGGGTAGCAAGGAAAAATAGAAAAAGAAAAACTAGAGCTGTTCAGAACTGCTGTATGGGAGAATGATTCACCTGCGAATTGTCATCTAGGGAAATCATTGCTAGTTTGGATGGGAGACTGATTCACCTATCATCCTTCATTGTGCTTGCCTTGAAGAAAATATTTCTCTCGGCGTGCGGATGGAGATATGGATTGCACCAAGCCGTGCATCCAGCGGCCCGGTGCGATCCATGCTGTTGACCGCATGTTCGATTTACCAGACATAATAGTCTCCAACCAATTTTGCCTTTTGTGTGCTAGATGTTTATCTACTCTTTTTATGATTTTGTTTTGTTTTATTTATGTTTTGATTTGAAACAAAATATGTTCGTCATGTTTGATAAAGATGTTATTATTTTTTAAACCACTTGAAATGCTTCGAAGTTGTTTCGAGTGTTTTTAAAAAAAATATTTTAATTTATTTTTTGGAAACAAAAAATTAAATATAAAAAGCACACTAAATAAATATATTTTTAAAAATAAAAGATTAAAAAAAAAAATTTGATGTCCAACAAGCCTGTAGGGAGTACTTTAAATATCATGCATGGTAAGTAACTATTTAGGTTTATTAAAATTCTCTTCTATAGTGTTTAGGGTTTCTATTTGTTTTGGTATAATATGGTCTTATTTACTGAAAGAGTCAAGATTTAATGACTGAATAGGAGTTGAATTGGATGAAAAAATAAATATATAAAGTATTTAAAATTATATAAATAATAGAATAATAATATATTAATATGTTTTTATTGATTTAATAAATAATATTTTAATTTAAGATAATATTTTAAATTTCTTTTAGTAATATTTCAAATAAAATAATATAAGATATGATATTTTTTCTATTTTTAATTTTAATCTTTTATTTTGGCTATTCAAGAAAAATCAAAATATGAAAATTAAATAATATTTAAATTAGCCGATTCATTAAAAATTAGTCCAGAACCATTGTTCTGATCGGTTTAATCCCGATTCTTTATAGAAACGATTCTGAGCTTTGGATAGAACTGATTGAGTGCTCGGTATCACTTAGCGAAATTTGATAAACTGATGTTGAATAGCTTTAATGAAATAAAATAAATAAATAAAAACTCTTTTTATTGTATGATAGTGATTTAGCGGTTTTAAATAAATTCCACATTTTATATCATTGATAGGAATTTATGTTTTAATGCACATAATTATAAAATGATTTCTATATTTCATCTTTTTGTTGTTTTAAACATATTGATAGTCATGAAAATTTTTTATTTTAGGAGACTTGCAGGTCGGTGAAAGTAGTGGTGGTTCTTATTAGGGTTGTTAACGAGTCGATTCCGAGCTGAGTTGGGGCCGGCTTGAATGAGTTGAGTTTGGATCAAAATTGGTTTGTAGTTCATTATGTTCGATTTCAAGCCAATTTGATTTTTGAGTTTGATTCGGCTTGAACTCAAAACGAGTTGGCTCAAATTTAAGTTATTTCAATCCGTTCCAAGCTTCCAGCTCGAAATTGGCAAGATTTGACTGGACATCAAATCTAAATTGATTTGTTTGGATCCGTTTCAGCTCGAAATCGGCTAGTAGCTCAATTTATTTGACTTTATTTAGCGTTATATATAATTTTTATAAATAAAAATAAATTGAGCTCATCTCATCTTGAGCAAGTTCAAGCTGATTCGTGTGAGACTCAAAAATTGGCTGGAGAAAAAAATTGATCCAAAGTTTTTGCTTATAGCTCAACTCGTTTATTTCGATCCGATCTTGATCCGAGTTAAAATTTGGATCAATTTTTGGCAATCAGTGATATTCAAGCTAAATTCAGAGCCTCACAGTCCTTGCCATTGGATCCAAATATTAAATTTGCATTAAAAAAAAAAAAAAACTCAAAATAAAGGTAGCAGGCCAACTAGCTTGTGCAAAAATAATATGGTGAACTTCAATAATGAAGCAACAAGCTTGATCATCGAGGCTTGGGCTTTTACAAATATATGAACTACCAATATTGCATGGATTATCCTATGTTATTATCAAGTCTTAAGTGTAAGTAAGAAAAAAAAAAGAGTCTATTGTGGCAACAAGTAACTTTGAATATTTGAACACCCGCCCACCGGGCAGATCATATCGATCGGCCATTCTCCATCGATCGGTTGCTCGCTCCGGCTTGATCGACTACCTCCGGTTCACTTAATTGATCACCCTCCACTTTCCCGATCTTATAAAATGAATACCCTTCGTCGACCGGCCACACACTAGTATGATTGGCCTTCTTCGGTCCACATGATTGATTGATGCGCCA
This sequence comes from Phalaenopsis hybrid cultivar, assembly GCA_002079205.1. Lineage (NCBI taxonomy): Eukaryota > Viridiplantae > Streptophyta > Magnoliopsida > Asparagales > Orchidaceae > Phalaenopsis > Phalaenopsis hybrid cultivar. The sequence goes on from JXCR01001035.1 coordinate 107,267, forward strand.
CCACCGACCCGATTGATCAGTCAATATTTGGCGTTTGGTATATTGTATTCATTGCATGCATTTTCACCTTGTCTGCATTAGAAAATCCACACTTGCACACTATCGTGTACCCATGAACATGTGCCCCCATATGTTTATGATGAGTACTCGTGTCTCTCAGTGGTACGTAATTCAATATACCCGCTTCTTGGCATCCTTATTTCACTTAGCACGTCACAGGTGGTTTGCACTTTCAACTATTTTGTGTTTTCTTGCATAGCACCTTGCATGTCCATGACTTGCTTTCTTGAAGTTTTTGCATTTGGATTAGTGTTCTCATACACTTACTCCTCACGCTCATACATCATGTGAATGGATGGCTCGCCAGCCAGCCAATTCGTTGTGTAATTCCCTCCAATTGGAGTTACATCCTTTGACTCCTTACGACACATCTTAGGACTGTCGTAGGCACCCCTCCGGGTCACTGCCTCCATGACACACCCACCCTTTGGGTCACCGCCTTCATGACACGCCCACCCTCCGGGTCTGCGCCTCCATGGCACACCCACCCTCCGGGTCTGCGCCTCTATAGCACAACCACCCTCCAGGTCTGCGCTTGCACGACACACCACCCTCTGGGTCACTGTCTCCATGGCACACCACCCTTTGTGTCACTGCCTCCATAGCACACCCACCATCCGGGTCACTGCCTCCACAATACACCCGCTCTCCGGGTCACTGCCTCTACGACACACTCATTTTCACTTGCATTGTATGTTTTTCTTGCATCATTCGACACTGCCGACACATTCGTCACTAGTATACGCACATTATGCTAGTGGTAGATGTTTGCCATCTTTTGATCGTTCCTAATCCGCAAGGACGATCATATCACATTGGATCATGTTGCATTTCTATGTGCATTCTCTGATTGTCTTGATAATGAATTTGGCTTGTTAGTTGAGTGACCCATTGCAGGTCATGACGGTGGTAACGAGTATTGCCCATGGGGATGCCCCGGTGGGCCAATACTTGCTACCACGCCGTGAGTAGCTCACATATATTGTGTTAAGGTTCCAAGGGGTTTAATAGGGGTATAATAAGTTTTCTTCTTCTTAGGAACTATTTTAAAAGTATAAAAATATATACTCTTATTACTCATACACATCATATTTTCAAAATCTATTTTTAAGTTACTTGCATACTTAGCATAGATCGTACATGAGGTCAACTTTTCAAAAGCTTTATAAAACTTACATCTAGTGCTAGTTCTTAGAATCCTTGGATTCTTATGATGGGGTCGGTAACGATGATTTCGTCAAAACATATGCTAGCCTTCTGACATAACCCTGCACTCACTTATATGTTGTAATAGGACACTACGTTAGATGGTGTGCTATGTTAATGATTAGAATGGTAGGTAGCCTTTTTTAATGTTCTGACTGTAGTTCTCTGCTGGTTTGGTTACCTCACCCATGCATCATTTTTTGTGCTTTTGGTGTGTTTGCATGTTTGCCATTTTGATATGCATGATAGTATATTGGTCAGTTTTCTGTAGGGAGACATACCTAAAATACACACCCTTTCTTGCAGGTGCTACTTAGCTTCGTCCACCACACATGGTTCATATGCATTGTATGTTTGTCGGCTTTTCTGCTAACGTTGTTTTTAGGCAGGTCAAGTCTTTTCTTACTTTTCTTTTTTACATTTTAAAGTTCTAGGAAAGTCTTGTATTAAAAATAAGGTACGTGCATGGGTTCTGAGGCGCCAGACATGCAACCATGTGGCGAGAACCTGAAGTTTTTTGCTCGTGTCCCGTTACTTAATTCTAAATCTCATCTATGTCTAAAATTAGGACCATGCGTGTACTTACGAGATTCGTATTCATATGTTTCTATTTTTTGGGATATCTTACTGACCCAACTTTAACCCTTATAGATGCTTATGTATATGAATATCTTTTAACTTAATTTTTTTCTAGTTTACAGTCAAAGATATTTTTGCTCTTAGCCTTAACCATTGGAAATTATTGTTAATGTTTATGCTTATTGTTTTTTTGTGAATTAGTGAATGAAACCATATTAGTTATTTTAGGCTTCTTTTGATATTTCTTCATAAACATTGAGTTTTACTTTGTCTTATATATTTATAATCTCTTTCTTAGTAGGATTTTTTTTCTTCTTTTGCTTATTTGTTAGCTCTTCATTAATTTAAGGTTGTAAATTTTCATAGAAGTGATGATAAATCAATCTCAAAGTAAATCTAATAGTACTTCAAATCAGCCTCTTACCGATGTAGCAACAACTCCTAATTANTCTTTAGATTGAGCGCTAAAGCTAATTGTGAACCACCCTTACTTTGGAATATATAACTTATGATATCACTCCTTAGAGTAGAAACCAACATTGATAAAACATTACCCCTTATGTTGCAAGATGAAATCATCAGTATCATGCCTTTGTGTGGGAATCATATGCTGAAATCATGCCCCTTTGGATGAAGTCAAAGCTGATAAAATATCACTCTTTATGTCCTTTGGTGAAAGCTAAGGATGACGAAGAATCACTTTTTTAGGTAGGAGTTAAAAGAAGATTGCATATCATGCCTGGTGGAAGGCATAGCCAATGATATCACTTATTTAATAAAAGTTACAGGTGATGAAATGTGACCCATTTGGGCGTAAAAAAAGGCGATGACGCATCACCCAATATGGAAGCTTAGGATGGAGGATGTTGCTTGTATGTCTCTTGTCGGTTGATGTTGAAGTAGAATTTGTTATATATTTAAAATGAACATATGGTTGGGTATAAGACATCTCTATGGATGAAGTGAAGGTCATTTTGGCATTGATGTTGACACCTAGTATCTCTCCATACCGATTTCATGAAGTTCTTGATGTCTTGCTAGCCTCTATTGTGTTGGGTCTTTCTTATGTCTTTGTATAATTTTAAAGAGGTGGGATCTCTAAAAGGGTATCATTGCTATGTTAAACTCCCTAATTCTTCCATATGAGGATACTAAATGAACTGCAACCCAATAAGACCACACAGAATTATTGATGATCTTGTTTTCTTTCTGAGGTAGATAAAAAAAAGCAATTTGGAAGCCACATGGTTCCACCATAGCTGTCCATTGTTTAAAGGTATTGATTTGGATATCTTGGAATTTTTATTTACTTTTATTATATTTTTAATAAATATTAATGTATTATCATATTATTATTTTAAGCATTTACATTAATTAAATAATAATTAAAAATTGAATATAGAAATTTCATGATCTCTGTCAAAAAGTCACTTAAATTATGCAACATTTTCCCAAATTTTGATGAATTAAGCATTTTTTAACTATTAAATGGCATTTTTTGGAATTAAAAATCTTCTTTAGGTAAATTTACAAAATTTAAATGTCATGACCACATTATTTTAGTTATAGAACTAAACTCGATGAAATTTTATATTTTGAGGCTAGCTCATAAAGGATGTTGTAGTTTAGTTGAGGCTTAGCACGTGTTGGCTAATGTGGAATCTCCCAATAGAGTGAAACTGAACTCTTAAACATCAATGCGCTGTTCGGTGAAATGATTGGAATTTCATCAAAAATTTCGAAGTTAAGTGTTCTCATATTGGAGCACTCTCACGATAGGCGACCTAGGAAGTGATACCATTGAGATAAAATTGTTAGGTTATTAGCCCAAAGCAGACAATATCTTGATGGGTGAGAGTATGGTCTATTACAAATGGAATTCTAACATTACACCAATATAGATGAGAAGTGTTTGACAAATCAAAGTGCTGCACCATGAGCCACCTATTGAACTTTAGATGGTGCTACATGGTGAGAGCCACATCTTAAATGTGTAGGGGATACCTTTAAAATTCTATCCACGTGGTAGATGATTATGGGTTAAAATAACGGACAATATTTTTAGTTATTTAAGAAGGGAGATTGTGAAATCCCTTGAATAGAATGAGGCTGAACTCTTAAACATCAAGACGTCATTTGGTGTAACAGTTGAAATTTTATTGGAACTTCAAAGTTAAGCATGCTCGTATCGGAGCGCTCTTAGGATGAGTGACCTCATGGGAACTTATACCACTGAGAAAAACCCGTGAGGCTACTAGGCCAAAGTGAATAATATTTCGATGGGTGAGAGTTTTCATTGTTACATGGCGTGGATTATATGGGGCCTTTGTGTTGTTATGATGCTTTATTCTTATCACACCTAACCGGGCAACTGGATAGAAACAAGTGAAATACCTTACAGTTAAATGGGGCAGAACAAAGATAAATTGAGTAAAAGTTGTGAATAAATATTTGAATTATTAAAGTTAATACTTTATAAAACACTCTGTCTAACTGAGCTAGAATAAATTAAACCAATCCTGAATTGTTAAGGTAAGGCTAGTGATGATTATGAGATGTGATGATGATGATGTTGAATAGAATCATGAGATTATACATATGAATATATGGTCATGGTTTGAATTAAAAACTTGGTGGCTTTAACATAACTTTGGATATATTCAAATGGCTTTAAATCTGATAAATATCAGTTTGTGGGATTGCTGTTTAATCAATGCAGGACATTTTGCTGATCAAATGGCACGTCAATATCATTTTTTTAACCATTCCTTAGCTCCTGTAAAAATCTAAATTTGTAAAAATCTAAATTTGAAAATGCAATCCAGAAGGTTGAGCTTGCCGATAATGCCAAACAAAAGTGTTTTCTTTTGTTAGAAGTACATTGAAGGGCAAACTTTGTAAAAGTTCATGCACAATCACAATTCTTTAACAAAGATTTTCTTCCTCTATTCTCAACATTCTTATCTAATTAAACTCCATTATTTATTGGTAGCCTCCTTTAATTTGTTGTTGTTGTTTTATTTATATTTGCTAGTTTACTAACCTGGGAACTAAGAAATGTTATGTGAGGTAATTGCAAATAAATGCATATTTCTAGATTACATACTAGTTTTGATGCATTTTTCAAATTTCTGCTGCAGATGTTCTGTCTAGATAGAATTTGTCTGTGAGCACATAAGTTTTTCTGCAACTTTTTGGTATAGAATCTGTTCATCATTTTTGTTGAAGATGAAACTAATCATGTTTATTGTCAATACTTTTTATAGTTATTTTGGGCCTGCTCAGTTTAACTTAGCTAGTGATGTTTTGCTTGGTTTATTCCAAAATTGCAACATGATGAATTAGTTTCGCTGCAAGTATGTTGTGGACATTTTTGTCAAATATCTAGTTATTGATGGGGCAAGGAAAAATAGAAAAAGAAAAACTAGAGCTGTTCAGAACTGCTGTATGGGAGAATGATTGACCTACTAATTGTCATGGGAGAATGATTCACCTATCATCCTTCATTGTGGCCTGCCTTGAAGAAAATATTTGTCTGACGTCTGGACGTGCGGATGGAGACATGTATTGCACCACGCCGTGCATCTAGCGGCGTGGTGCAATCCATGCCGTTGACCGCATGTTCGATTTACCAGACGTAATAGTCTCTCTCCTTGTCTAGAGACTGTAAATTGCCAGCGAATTTTGCCTTTTGTGTCCTAGATGTTTATCTAGCCTTTTTGGGATCATTTTTTTTATGTTTTCATTTTTTTAATTTAAGTTTTGATTTGAAACATAATATGATATTTTTTTTATTTAAGTTGGGAAATCATTGCTATTTGTGCAAAGAAGAAAAGAAAAAAGAAAAGAATTTATTAGAATGTTAATCTTAGGATGATGTAACTTTATAATGCCCTAGAGTGTAGTATTGTCTTATTTAGTGAAAAAATCAAGATTTAATGACTGAATAGGAGTTGAATTGGATGAATATATATATATATATNAGTATTTAAAATTATATAAATAATAGAATAATAATACATTAATCTGCTTTTATTGATTTAATAAATAATATTTTGATTTGAGATAATATTTTTAAATTCTTCTAGTAATATTTCAAATAAAATAATTTAAGATATGATATTTTTTCTATTTTTAATTTTAATCTTTTATTTTTGGCTATTCAAGAAAAATCAAAATATGGAAATTAAATAATTTTTAAATTAGCCGATTCATTATAAAGTAGTCCAGGCCAATGGTTCTGATCGGTTTAATCCTGATTCTTTACAGAAACGATTCTGAGCTTTTGATAGAACTAATTGAGTGCTCGGTTCATTCTTGGCTCGGTTTATTCCTGAACCGGTCAAATTAATTGGTTCGATTCGATTTTTAAAACTATGACTAGTAAAAATTAACAAATCGTAATAAATTTTTTAGTGTTATTGATATAATATAATGCATGGTAACACTTAGCGAAATTTAATAAATTGATGTTCAATAGCTTTAATGAAATAAAAGATAAATAAATAAATAAAAAACTATTATTTTATGTGATTTAGCGGTTTTAAATAAACTCCTAAATTTATATCATTGATAGGAATTTATGTTTTAATGCACATAACATATTGATAGTCATGAAATTTTTTTTTTTCAGGAGACTTGCAGGTCGGTCAAAGTAGTGGTGGTTCTTATTAGCTTTGTTAACAAGTCGATTTTGAGCCGAGTTGGGGCCGGCTTGAATGAGTTGAGTTTGGGTCAAAATTGGTTTGTGGTTCATTATGTTTGATTTCGAGCCAATTTGATTTTTGAGTTTGATTCGGCTTGAATTCGAAACGAGTTGGCTCAAATTTGAGTTATTTGAATCCGTTGCAGGCTTCCAGCTTGAAATCAGCTAGATTTGGCTCAACATCAAATCCAAATTGCTTAAATTGATTTGTTTGGAATCGTTTCAACTCGAAATCGGCTAGTAGCTCATTTTATTTGACTTAGTTTAACATTATATATAATTTTTATAAATAAAAATAAATTGAGCTGATATCGAGCAAGTTCAAGCCGATTTGTGTGTGACTCAAAATTGGTTGGAGAAAAAAATTGATCCAAAGTTCTCGCTTATAACTTGACTCGTTTATTTCAATTTGATCTTGATCCGAGTTAAAATTTGGATCAATTTTTGACAATTAGTGATATTCAAGCTAAATTCACAGCCTCACAGTCCTGGCCATTGGATCCAAATATTGAATTTGCATTAAAAAAAAAACTCAAAATAAAGGTCGCAGGCCAACAAGCTTGTGCAAATATGCTATGGTGAACTTCAATAATGAAGCAACAAGCTTTGAGGTTGGGGCCTTTACACAAATAAGAACTACCAATATTGCATGGATTATCTTATGTTATTATCAAGTTTTAAGTGTAAGTAAGAAAAAAAAAAGAGTCTATAGTGGCAGCAACAACAATCAACTTTGAATATTTGAACACCCGCTCACCGGGCAGATCGTATCGATCGACCATTCTTTATTGATTTGTTGCTCGCTTCAGCTCGATTGACTACCTTCGGTTCACTTCGTCGATCGACCACACACTAGCATGATTGACCTTCTTTGGTCCACATGATCGATTGATGCGCCACCCCCGTCCCGATTAATCAGTCAATATTTAGCATTTGGTATGTTGTATTCATTGCATGCTTCTTTACCTTGTTTGCATTAAAACATCCACACTTGCACACTATCGTGTACCCATGAGCATGTGCCCCCATATGTTTATGATGAGTACTTGTGTCTCTCAGTGGTACGTAATTCTATATATCCGCTTCTTGGCATCCTTATGTCACTTAGCACCACATCACAGATGATTTGCACTTTCCACTCTTCTGTGTTTTCTTCCATAGCACCATGCATGTCCATGACTTGCTTGCTTGAAGTCGTTGCATTTGAATTAGTGTTCTGATACACTTACTCCTCACACTCATACATCATGTGGATGGATGGCTCGCCACCAAGCCAATTCGTTGTGTAATTCCCTCCAACTGGAGTTACATCCTTTGACTCTCTAAGACACAGCTTAGGACTGTCGTAGGCACCCCCTGGGTCACTGCCTCCACGACACACCCACCCTCCGGGTCTGCGCCTCCACGACACACCCACCCTCCGGGTCTGCGCCTCCACGACAGACCCACCAACTGGGTCACTGCCTCCATGACACACCAACCTTCGTGTCACTGCTTTCATAGCACACCCACCATCTAGGTCACTGCCTCCAAAAAACACCCGCTCTTCGGGTCACTGCCTCCACGACACACTCATTTTCACTTGTGTTGTATGTTTTACTTGCATCATTCGACACTGCCGATGCATTCATCACTAATATACGCACAGTATGCTAGTGGTAGATGTTTGCCATCTTTCGATCGTTCCTAATCCGCAAGGACGATCATATCACATTGGATCATGTTGCATTTCCATGTGCATTCTCTTATTGTCTTGATGATGAATTTGGCTCGTTAGTTGAGTGACCCATTGCAGTTCATGGCGGTGGTAGCGAGTATTGCCCATGGGGATGCCACAATGGGCCAATACTAGCTACCACGCCATGATTAGCTTGCATATATTGTGTTATGGTTCCAAGGGGTCTAATAGGTGTCACTTAGGCTTTCTTTTTCTTAGGATCTATTTTAAAAGTATAAAAATCTATATTCTTATTACTCATACACATCATATTTTCAAAATCTATTTCTAAGTTACTTGCATACTTAGCATAGACCGTACATGAGGTCAACTTTTCAAAAGCTTTATGAGACATGCATCTAGTGCTTGTTCTTAGAATCCTTAGATCCTTATGATGGGGCCGATAATGGCGATTTCATCAAAACAAATGCTAGCCTTTTGACATAACCCTGCGCTCACTTATATGTTGTGATAGGACACTACGTTAGATTGTGTGCTATGCTAATGACTAGGATGCTAGGTAGCCTTTTTTAATGTCCTGACTGTAGTTCTCTGCTGGTTTGGTTACCTACCCTGACATCATTTTTTGTGCTTTTGGTGTGCTTACATGCTTGTCGTTTTGATATGCAAAGTATTATATTGGTCGGTTTTCTTGTAGGGAGGCATGCCTAAAATACACAACACGTGTAACAAAGTGGGGGCAATGTGATGATTTATATAGTAACCCTTTCTTGCAGGTGCTACTCAATTTTGCCCACCACACATGGCTCATATGTTTGTCAGCTTTTCCGTTAACGTTCTTTGTAGGCAGGTCAAGTCTTTTCTTACTTTCCTTATTTACTTTTTAGAGTTCTAGGAGAATCTTGTATTAGAAATATGTGCATGGGTTCTGAGGCGCCAGACAGACGGCCATGTGATGACGACCAAGTGTTTTTTGCTCGTGTCCTGTTACGTAATTCTAAATCTCATTTATGTATAGAATTAGGACCATGCGTGTACTTACATAGTTCCTATTCATATGTTTTTATTTTTTGGGATATGTTACTGGCCCAACCTTAACCCTATATATGTCTATGTATATGAATGTTTAATCAGGGCAGCTTAATTTTTTTCTAGTCTGCAGTCAAAGATATTTTGCTCTTAGCCTTAACCATTGGAAATTATTTGTTAATGTTTATGCTTATTTTTTTTTTTGTGAATCAGTGAATGAAACAAATATTAGTTATTTTAGGCTTCTTTTGATATTTCTTCATAAAATATTGAGTTTTACTATGTCTTATATATTTATAATCTCTTTCTTAGTAAGACTTTTTTTCTTGTTTTGCTTAGTTGTTAGCTCTTCATTAATTTAAGCTTATAAATTTTCATAGAAGTAATGACAAATCAATCTCAAAGTAAATCTAATAGTACTTCAAATCAGCCTCTTACCGATGTAGCAACAACTCCTAATGAAAGTGTGGGTAAAACTATTTTAGATGAAGAGGAAAATATTGCAAAAGATAAAAATCAGAGGTATGATAATATTTTTATGTAATATAGATCATAAAAAAGGGAAATGTTATACAGAAGTTGAAATGAAATTATTGTGTGAAGTCTTATGTAAAATAAAAAAACTAAAGTTACATCTCAAATGAACATATATTTTAAGACATCACTATCCTAAATTTGTTGATATAGATATAATACAAATGATCTTTGACCCAATAGACGATGATCTTGTTGAAACTGACTCTATTTATGTGTTGTGTGTCTCATTGACATATATTCATAAGATTATAACAGGATAAAGAATGTTGTGACTAAGATTATTATTGTCCTTGAACATCCCTTCATGATTTTATAACATTTATGGTTCAACATTTTGATGACATCGATGAATCCAAACTAATATAAAATTTTAAAATATTTCATCAAAGAATACTGCATGAAAATATATGAAGTTGAGAAAGATAATCTAAAAAAGATATTAAAAATTAACTAAGGGAGCTTTGCTTACTAATGATTATCAGACATCAAGCCAAATGATTATATGTCATACCACATACTATATTAATTCTGATTATAAACTGCATTCTAATATAATTAATTTTAATGATTTAGATTCTCTACTTAGTGAGAAAGTGATTTTTGAAGTAAGTTCTGAATGTTTGTTCCAATGGGATCTACAAAATAAGGTTAGTATCATTAGTTTATATAATGTACCATCAAATGATGTGGCTGCTAAAAATTTGAGTGGATGGTTTACTAGAGTGTCTAGTTTTCTCATTATGAGAGAATTTGTCGATGTTTGTTGTGCTGCTTATATTTTTAAACTTAACAACCTAAGATAGATTGAAAGAAATTGTAGGCAATCAATCTTATTTATAAAATGATCCCATGGTCGCTTACATAAATCTGGTGAGATTGTTAGATAGTTTGGTTTACTGACAATAAAATCATTATGCATTGATTTGCCAATACATTGAAACTTCAAATACAAAATGCTAAGCTCTGCAATTTATTATAAATTTATTTCTCTTGAAAATAGCTTGTAGGATCTTAATTACGTACATTTGACATATGAAGATAATTGGAATCAATTTGATAATATCAGGAAATCACTTCTTATCATTCTTCAAATTACTAAAATTTTTCGGGTTCAAGTTATCATATAACAAATAAGCTTCTTCCAAATTCAATACTCATTTAAAAAAATTTTAGATAGACAATGCTTTTCTGACACTCCATTTATCTCTAATATGACAACAATCGTGAAGTTAAATTTTGATAAGTATTGGATAGGTTTTTTTTTTTAATTTTAGATTGCTTGCATTTTGGATCATAAAATGAAATTATTTGCCATTAGCAACTATTATCCACAAATTTATAGTGTTGATATTGTGAATAAAAAAAAGATAGTGTGAAATAGAATTTATTTTAGATTTATTCTTATTATGAGAATGCCATACAAAAGTCTCAGCCTTCCTTGTGTTAGTTTTTTCTTCTTTCGGATAAGTTGTTATTTCTTTGCTTTGTGTAGTATGAAGTGATAGAACAATCCTCTTTCTTATAAATTTTAGTAGGTAACCACATTAAATCTCCACCTGATATGTCAAACTTAGTCTTCTCAAAATGATTTCATGTGAATTTTGAGAAAGGCAATGTGAGCGGCTTTCTAAAAATGGTTGTTAAGAAGAATGACAAACCGACACTTTTGTTTTCTTATGCTAAAACTTGGAGCTTTGCTGATAAATGTCAATCACCCGTCTCGAGCCCGAATAGCCGTCTTGGGTCAATCACCCTATTTTTTGAGTTTGATCAACTGCTGTGTTTTGATCACCCATCTTTGGGTTTGATCGACTGTCGCAGGTCGATCGCCTTATCTTTTGGGTTTGATCAACTCTTACGTTTTGATCACCCGCTTCAGCTTCGATAGGTCGTCTCAGACCAATTTCTCTATTTTCTCGGGTTTGATTGACCGCTATGTGTCGATCACCCGCTCCGAGTTCGATCGGTCATCCCGGGCTGATCACACTATTTTCTCAAATTTGATCGACCATGATGCGTTGATCATCCCCTTTGGGTTTGATAGGTCGTCCTGGGTCGTTCACCCCATTTTCTCGGAATTGAACAACTACTATATGTCGATCGGCTGTCCCGGGCCAATCACACTATTTTCTCGGGTTTGATCGAATGTTACGTGTTGATCACCCGATGCGGGTTCAATTGGCTGTCACGAGCCGATCACCTTATCTTCTTGAGTTTGATCGAGCCCTACATTTCGATCACTTGCTTCGGTTTGATCGATCGTACCAAGTAGATCAACCTATTTTCTCGTGTTCGATCGACCGCTGTGTTGATTACCCTCTTCGGGTTCAATCGATCGTCCTAAACTGATGAACCCATCTTTTGGGTTTGATCAAATGTTACGTGTCGATCAACCACTTTGAATTCGATCAACCATTCCGGACCGATAGCCCTATGTTTTTGGTTCAATCAGATATCCCGGGCGATCATCCCATATTTTTGGGTTTGATCGATTGTTATGTGTCGATGAATTACCTTGGATTTGCTCGGTTGTTCTGGGCCAATCACCCACACCTTTGGGTCGGATCGATTACCCTAAATCGATCCATCCACCCCTTTGGTCTGACAGACCACCACGACTCGGTCGACTGACCACTTGCATGCTCTTATGCTTTTGCATCATATTATATGTTTGTTTGCATGTGTGTGGTCCCCGTATGTGTCTGTCATTTGCCTGTGTGTTTGTTCGTCATTGAGGTAATGTGTAATTCTCCCCAGTGGCATCCTATCCCCTAGGCGGCTGAACACTTGCGTGTTTGTATGCCTCTGCACTACATTACATGCTCATTTGCATCGTCGGGTCCCTGCCTCCTCGGCATGCCCATCCTCTATCACTACCTCCTTGACATACCCATCTGTTGAATTGCTGCATTCAAGACATGTCCATACCTAGGTCCCTGCCTCGTCAACATACCCATATGTCGATCATTGCCTCATTGACATACCCATTTATTGTGTCGTTGCCTTCGTAGCATGCCCATTGTCGAGTCACTGCCTCCTTAGCATACCCATATGTGGGTCGCTTCCTCCACGACATGCTCATCCTTGGTTCAATGCATCCTCAACATACCCATCCTCGGGCAACTACTTTCCCGGCATGCCCATCCCTGGGTCACTGCCTCCTTGGCATAGCCATCCTTCGGGTCACTGCCTTTCTGACATGCCATTTCTTGGGTAATTGCCTCTTTGGCACACCCATCTGTTGGGCCGCTACCTCTACAAAATGCTCATTTTATGGGTCACCGCCTCATCAACATACCCATATGTCGGGCCACTGCTTTCATGGCATGCCCACCCATGCAGGTCATTACCTCCTCAGTATACACATTTGCTAGGAAATTGCCTTCTCGACATGCTCATCTTGCTAAGTCATTGCCTTCACGGTATACTCACTGTCACCTCCTCTCATATGTCAGATACATTTCCTGCATGTTTGCATGTGTTCTCGATGAGTGTCTCTCGGGTAAGGTGTGAAACTCTTTTCATAGGTATACTTTTCTACTCGATGCAAACTCATTTGTAGCCGGTGTATGCTACTCGCATTGCGCTTTGGGTCCACAGGCATGTGTTATTCCTCTTTATGGGTACCTCATCTTACTGGTACATCTCGTTCGCATGAGTGATGTTGCATGTAGCATCCTTGCACTCATTTGTATGATGTGTATTTTACCCTCTCGGGCGGACACCCGTTGTCATTGTTTCGCACTTTGGTCAAACAAGCACAATGTGGGCTTCTTGCATGTTTGTATGTTTGCCCTTTCTCCACGATGGCCCATCCTAATCATTAGGAGAGTGACCCATTTGTTGGTCGTGATACTCAAACGATCATTGCCTGTTGATGTACAGAAACTTGGAATTAAATTAATAATAAATATGCAACGTATCCCAAACAAAAATGTAACTTTAATGAAAATAATTTATCTTTAAAACCTTTTTTAAACTCTCAATTCCCTTCTACATATAACGTAAGTATATGTATCGTTCAAGTAATATATGGCTCTAATGGAGTTCTAGATATCGATCCCACAGGGAAGCTGGAAATGTACATAAGCTAACTATTAATATTCTATTCTTAAATCAAAATAAAAATAAAAACAAAGTAAAGTACGAAGTTTGAAGTTAAACTACTCAAGTAAAATGTTACTAAATATGCATATGTACGACTGTAGCAGTTAAGTTAAACTAGATGCTAAAATTTCAAAAGTAAAATTACTGAAATAAAACAAAGGTTTTTATTGACGAAAAGTTCAAGTATGAGAAAACACTCTTCCCCTTTACAATGAAAATATGGCTTGTGAAGAAAGTTAAATCATTTGAAAAATATATTTAAAAATTATTTTGTGCCAAATAGGAGCAATCTTATTCTCTACCTTCTTCCGAGATCTATAAAGAGCATTGACTAATCCAAACTTTGGTCCCTAATTTCTTTTTTAGGCTAGGAAGATACCGATTGTCACCTCAGAGCTCCCACTACTCCCTCACCCGAGGGCTAACATGCTCACATTATTTTTCAATCAACTGAACCAAATTGAGGATTCTAATCTGTCACCTTAAAATATTCCAATTATACATCCAATGAAGTATATTTCTCTATTTATTTGCACCCAATCCCATAGAAGACATACTCTCCCATGAAATCAAATCTGATTCTCCCTTTGTTGTAGAAATCATATTCCTTTTTTAGAAAATATGTTTATCAACACATTTTAACAATTCAATTTGTCAGATTGAAAAGTAAATGAAGATCAGAGTTTAAATCATTACAAATTATCGACATTTCAAACCGTAGAAACAAAATCAATTCTTCACAAAACCATTTCTTCAAAATATGGAGAAGGATAAAGAAAACTACTTAGAATTGATGAGAAAGATACGATAAAACACGAACTTCATATATAAAAACAAGTTTACAAACAAAAGAAATGAAAAATACAACTTATCTCATAATCATTCGCAAGCAAATCCCTAGAAGTTCTCTCCAAGCCTTTCTCTCTTTACAAACACTCTCAATTCTCTCTTAGAAGTGTAATGAAGAAGAAATCTCTCACATTCCCTCTCTTCTTACAACCCTAGAAGACAATCTCCAAGCCCTTGACTTTCTCTCTTTATCTCTCCCTCTTGGTTCTCACGCCACCATCTTTTTTCGCCCCCCTTCTTGAAGTTCTTCTCCCACTTGATTTATTTTGGGCTGCCTCCTCTGAAAAGAATTTCAATTTCCCTCAAAAATTCAAAAGTCAAAACTTTGAATTCAAAAGATGTATCACTTTGATCCAAGAGTCAAATCTCTTCAAATTAGAACATTCTAAAGTGTCTAGATGAATTGAATCACTCCACGGGGTGTTTAGAACAAGTGCCTTTGAAAATTTGTGCAAAATTCATCTCAAACCGCCTTAATTTGAAAAAGTCGCACATGACGCATCCTGCGCCGATCTGGTGCATCATGCGCCATCGCTCTAGATTTTGGCGCATCATGCGCCAAACCCCAAAATTGGATGTTTTTGCTCCAAATTTTGCTTGTTTTTTCATTTTTGCTCAAAATGCCTAAAAATGGTATACCTGCAACAAAAAAACAAAAATACTTTTTTTTAAAGTGCAATATCACAAAAAATAGACATAAAAAGGGTAATTAAGATAATATATTATTTTTTTATATCACCAGTGAGGGTATCTCCGTGAACAATGCGAATTTTTGTATCACGAGGAATAAGTTGTATAACTATGCTAACAATCTAAGGGATTTAGCTTGTGTCACCTTGCATTTTGCAGTTCAACTATTAATGACTCTTATTTTAAAATTAAAACATATATATATATATATATATATATATATATATATATTCTATTTACTGCATTCACTATACTTTCAAATTATGCATGTGGCAAACTAGGCCATATGTAAGACCAACTCTTTTAAAATCCATTCTGAGTGAAACCCCTCAGATCTCTTAGATCTTTAGGATGGGGCCGGTATGACGACCCTGTAAAAGTCATACGATAGCTGGAGACTTTACCCTGTGTACTTAGGTGCTAGATTAGAATACTTTTTGTTAAATGATGTGTTAGGAAAAGAACTTGTGTGCTAGGTAATCTTTTTGTTGCCTAATTATTGTTCTTTGTTGGATTGGTTCCCCTGACCTTACATCTTTCTTTTGCTTTGTGTTTTTTGGTGTGTTTGCATGCTTGATATGCATGATAGTGTGTTAGGACATTCTTCTGCAGGGAGTCGTGCCTATGTTTATGCACACACACAAGTACAAAGTTTGCATGCTTGATATGCATGAAATTGTGTTAGGGCATTCCTCTGCAGAGGGTCGTGCCTATGTATATGCACACACATAGGTACCAATAAGGGGGGAGCTCATAATGATTTCTAACATTTTGGTTGCATGTGACATTAGCTCCCCCAATTATAAGGCAAAACTATTGTGTGTGAATGGCTTTCCCCGCTAACGTTTGTTTTCATGCAGTTCAAGTAATTTTTTTACTTGTCTTATGTAGTTTTTAGAGTCCTAAAAGAGTTTGTAGAAAAAATAAGATACGGGCACATGTTCCGAGACGATTGGATGTGGAAACCATGTGGTAGGGGACTAGGAGCAGAAACTCATGTTCTGTATCTTAATTCTGCATTTTATATTGATGCATATAATTAGGACTGGGTATGTATATGCGGAGTTCGATAATTTTTTTCTTTTATAGGATATGTTGTCGACCTAGCGATGCCGCCATTTTATTGTTTTATTTGGTTTGTTTCTTGTATGTTGTGTGTCTGCATGCTTGGACTGTTTTTCTTATTTTTTTCTGGATCTGAGATATCACAAAAATTATAATTTATGCTCTCTAGGACATTAAAATTGTTAATTTTTTTACATAAAAATCCTAATAAAAGAATCAAGATGAACTAAAATACGACCTTTTGGCCTGATTTTAAATGGGTTACATAGCTTGGATATCACCCAAGCCATATAATAGGGTCTCCCAATATCTAAGGACCGCTCTAGATAACTACATCATGTTTGCATGTTCCGAGGAAGAGCCTCTGTGCTTCTCCGACCAAACTAGGCCAACATATCTTCTCTACATAAAGGTTGTCTAGTCCGCCTAGGTCGTTAGAAGGTTCTCCAACCCAAACGAGGTGTAAGTCTTTTTGTCGGAGAGTTTCCAGCTTTCTAGCAGGTAGAAGCCACACTTCTTGGAGCTCTAGCTTATAGTCATAGGATAAAGTCTCATTTCATTGAATTTAGGGCTACCAAGGTTCTCGTGGATGATGCAAATCACAAATTGCTGACCGAAGATCTCTGGATGTGCTGGGCTGATTACCTTCATGACTGAGTAGACTTAGGGTTCTAGTAGATGTGCATGACGAGTTCGTGGTACTCTTACCCAACTACATCTACCATCTATAATTACTCTACCCTTCATGTGTTGAGCCTCTTTGAGCCTTGTCGCTTCTTCAACTTTTTTGATATCGTCTTGATGGTCGACTGCAGATGAGCTGTCGCTCGTTTGAGATATGATGATTTATCCTCTGCCCTTATGACCTGGATGTGCTTTGATGTGTTGGGATATCCCGTCAAGAAAATTATGTTTATCCAGTGGGCCTTGCATGCTGAGGAGCTGCTACTTAGCTTGAGCTTTGAAGCATGAGGACATTCCCACATGAAATAACCTTCCTTTGATGACCTATTTGACCAGGTCTATGATGATATAAGTGAAACTCTTTTTATTGAGAGTATTTCTGAGTAGCCCCCATAATGTAATTAACCAAGTGAGATATGTACCCTTGAGAGTGCTATTGACCCTAAAACATATACATACACCTAACCCTCTTATTATGGTTAGACAACGCAGATACTTCTTTCGCGTATATTATTCCAAGGTTCTTTCACCCGTTCTTGTTTGACATGCATACTTGACATATCCTTGTGAGGTTTGTCGCACGCAGACTCTTAATGTTTTGTTTTTTCTCTTGTTTGTCACTTTGTCGTATGTCCCTTCTTGTTCGAGTCCTCTCATCTTTGAATCACTGATTTGATTCAGGAGGGATATTTGTTTGAATAAAGGAAGTAAACAACGATTGACAAGCCGATGACTCTTTTTAAAATAAAAAAAAAAGAAAAAAAGAACTAAAACATACTCGTCGGTCCGACTAGCCATAACAAAAGAGTTTAATACCGACATAATAATATTATAATATTAGTTATATTTCATGCATCACAATCACATCATGAGAATATAACTATAAAATATCCACCGGTATTTATTCATAATTATAAAAATTGAAATAATGAGATTTATCACATCAAATATTCAAAGTAATACTAAATATTGAAGCCGTGAAATGCAAACAATTAAACACAAGGTTAAGTAGGAATAAAACAAGACTAGTTATCCATTAAGGTCATCATGAGCAAAGATAGAAACTTCAAAAACTATGTTAATAAGATTTGAAAGGTACGAATCACAATCCTACAATTAACAACAAATCTAATACAATTAGTAAAGATAATGCCTTTGACCAAGAAGGGTACATTTTTCTCATAATAAAGAGCGATTACATACCTCGAGGAAGCAAACATGATATTTTTATGAAATCGACTGTTCAACTATCGATCCTACATCAATTAGAAGGTAAGATTAATCATGCAGTTATTACTTATATATAATCTAATTGACGTTCAATATTAGGATTATTATTACTATTGTTATTGTTCTTACTTCATCATCATCATCATTATTATTATTAAAAGTAAGAATTTATGAACCTAATTAAACTTTAACTAACAATTAAAACAATATCTTAGTTTTCTCATATTTTGCTAAAGAGTAAAAATAGATTTCTGAATAAATTTTATTAAGGAAATTTATGTGTAAAATGACATAATAACTAATAAAAAATTTCTTTTAGCCCTTTGTTTCTTAATATTGGTCCTCTTCTACCATGAATTGGGATTTAGAGAAGCTAAAGTGCGGAGAAAAGCAAGAGTTTCCTTCCTCTACGGTTTCAAGTAGGAGCACTTGGTAGGAGGAAGATAAGAGTTTCGGGTCTCTGTATGCCACGATCCCACTGTTGCCTTCTCTATTAGCTCCAACCGCAACAATACTGTGGGCTTTCAGTATCGAAGCCGATGGTTTCAAGCAAAATCAGAAGAGCGAGAGGAGGAAGATCGAGAGAAAGAGGGAGATCAGGAGAAGGGAGAGGAAAGAGAGCGAGTGGAAGAGGAGAGTGTGATGTCCAACCTTACATAAATCTTCCCTAAATAGTCGCGAGAGGCGTGAGTTTGATCAGTCCAGGAAAGTTGCAACATCGAGCTGGAGAAGAAAAGAAAAGTGAGATTTTTAGGAAGTCAGTGATGCAAAGAACAACAAAGGAAAGAAGTAAAAGAAAAAAAAAAGAATATATATATATATATATATATATATATATATATATATATATATATATATA
>JXCR01001035.1:126644-142588 GCA_002079205.1 Phalaenopsis hybrid cultivar
TATATATATATATAAAAGAAAATAATTTCAATTCTTACATGAAATTAATTTGTGACTCATTATATTCAATTTTAGTGAATAATATATACATATATATATATAATTTTTATAAATAAAAAACACTCAGAGCCGATCTCGAGTTCCATAAATAACTCAGAAATAATTAAAAAAATAGATTCAAAATTTAATTTTGGAGAAGAAAAGAAAAGTTCCATAAACAACACACCTCGATTCAGCAGTTACTCCGGCCATCGTGGCGCTCCGCATCGCCCGGAATCGCGGCACTCAAAGCTCCCCATCGCCGCATCTGAACTCGTATGAGACTCATTCACGCACGTCAAAGCCTCGATCCCCATCTCTTTTCCACGGATTTCATTACTTTCTAATCTCATTTCACTTTGTTTTCCCCACCGCTGCCTGTCAACTTTGCCGCCTTCTTTTCCCAGTGAGATTGTTTTTCCAGGTACTATGTTATTCTCTTTTGAATGGGATTTGTGGGTTTGATGCCGCTGCTTTACTTACATGAATTGTTTGCTTTTTGAGTTGTCTAAATTCGTTGATGAATAATTTTGGAGAAGAGGATGATTGATTTCAAGTTTATTCCTGGTTTTGGAGAAGCCTCTGCATTTGGATTGTATTTTTATAGATCATTTGAAAGTTTTGATGCTTTAATGTGTAACTCTGACATCTTTATTGATCTTTCCTGTTACAAATTTTTGTTTTGTTTTGGTTTTTGAATTTTTTTACAATCTTAGGGTTAGGGTTTATGTTCGTAGTGGTAATGAGAAAACTTATGAATTTATGTCAAAGTGTTCCTGATTCTCGGGCCTGGTGGGATGGCGTTGTCACCTTCAAGAGTTAGGAACTTTCTGGCTTTAGAGTGTTCTGAATGGTAGAAGATGCCTTTTTTTAATGCTGTTTCTTATTTCAAGGAAAAATTGTAGACTAAAGTAATATGAACTGAAGTTATGCAAAATGCTTTTAATAAACAGGCTTTCATTTGATTGATTAATTGAATATTTGATTGATTACAACTTTAACAAGCTTTCATTTGAGCTTTCTTGTTTGAGATTTTCTCACATTTCTTTTTTGTCAATTTTATCGCAGTCTTTTGTAATTTATTGTATTTTTATTTTGGTCATCAATCGATCTCAGTCTTGATATGTAGATTTTACCCTATTAGAAGTTTATAGATGTACATGTTTTTTATTTTCAATATAATTTATGGAAAGATTTTATTTTTATTATTAGGAGTTTGCTTAAGAAGAGATTTTTCAGAAAGACATCAAAATCGAAGTTATCAACTAGTATAGAGAAAACATATAAGGGCAATGAAAAATAAAGTCCATAATATTGTATGGGGATTGAATCATTAAAAAAATGTAGGAATAGATTTATAAAATCTCCCTTCAGATCATACGTTTGCACTCCAATTCATGAGTATGATCCAAATGTGCAGATTAAATTTAACGAGCATAATTACAAAGCGGCTCATGTCGCCGCATAATCACAATTTATCGATAGATGAATAAGAGGGTTAAGTTGTCCATAGGATATAGCTTATTCAAGTCTACATACATTCTCCACTTGCAACTAGCTTTATTAAACATGATCACACTTACCAACCAAGACATTGAACTTCTCTAATGAAGTTTGCCTCCATTAGCTTGGCAAATTCTAATCTTATCGTCGTTAAGCAACTAACATTAAAGTTTCCCTTCTTTTGTGGTACTGCTTTGACGCTTGGGTCTATATTGAAAGAGTAAATGGGTTGACCTCAATGGAAGTGTGTTCATTTGCTTGAAGGAAGCTAACATTGAGTTTTAAGGGTAAGGAATGATCTAACTCGGATTGCTTTTGCTGGATAATTTTTTCTAAGCATTTAAAGTTATTCTTCAATGAGAGAAGTATGTTAGAAGGAGATCCATCTCTCTCTTGGTCAAAGTTGTTGATATTTAGAAGGACAAATTTGGGTTTGGATTGTTGTACATGGTATGTTTGTGTTATTTGTCAGCCCTTCTTATTGCTCCAGTGCTAATAAATGTAAAAAAAACATCTTCAAATGAGGTATAAAAACAATGATATTAATAAAGATGGTTTGAAGTGGCCTCCCAAAAATAGCAACATAAGTGGATTGTGAATCAACTTTCATGATGTGCTAATGAGAAAATAGTGTACAACAACAACAACAACAACGAAGCCTTAATCCCACTACGTGGGGTCGGCTACATGAATCTTCTTTCTCCATTGCGTCCTATTTAGTGTCATATCTTTGAATTAAATAGGTTGTTTAAGAAAATCATACAAATGGGTTTAATTAGTTGGAGTTTGTCTCTACTGAGACCAATATCTAGGGAAGTTTTTTTAAAAAAGAAGATCGATTTCTTTTGGCTAGCACTTATAAGTCATTGGAGAAGACTTGGTTAGGTTGCAAAGGACCTCCCATAATAGTCTCAATTGTCCTTACCATCTAGCAACCATTTTGTTGGTTTTATAGAAAAGTTTGTTCACCATCTAGATGATTTTAACCAATTCAGGGCATACTCTTGATTTTGAAGGAAGCTGTTGAGATACCCTTAGAAGATAAGCCATTCAATCTTCTCAAAGTTGATTAAATCCTCCATAAAGTGTTTATATTTGTGATAAAGCTCATGATATTGTGTTTGATCAGGACGACCATATTTATGGGGTTAGTGGCTTTGAAAATGTTTATCTTTTTTAATCTCCATAAAGATATTAACCCAGGAGGCATTCACAAAAGTATAAGCTTGAGGCATGCATGGAAGCTTCTCGGATTGTAGCTGATTATGTTGCTGTTAAAGTTACTGCCAACATTGCTGATTATTCATGTTTTTTTTCTAATGTTATTAATAAGGTTCTTTTTCTTCTTGGCTTTATCTTTCTCATTATCCAATTTCTAGTGTTAGGGACAATTGTTGGTGATGAGCTTCAACTGGTTCATCTGCACTGATCTATACTTAAATGCATTAGATAAGTGACGTTTAGGATTATGCCTAAACATCGCTGAATTAATGAAGAGGTAAACCAATTCATCAAAGTTTCTTTTCAATTGTTATGGAAGTGAGAAAAACCATGATCGAGCTTGTCCCATCAATTCAAAAAAAAAAATAAAACTAAGCATAACATTGATTCAATGGCCCAGTGGAATGGTTATTCGAAAATGGTCGATGTGTTTATATGGATTGGTGAAGACTTAATATGGATTAATGTCTAACACTTTGATTCCATGGGAAATTGTATGGTAAAGAGTTTGACCAGTGAATGCGGTTTTTTCACCCAAGTTACATCATTGGAGGAGGTTAATTTCTCCACTTCGAGAATTTTTCTTAAGATAGATGATGACATTTCTGATAGATATGTTTGTGAGGAAGCAAATTGAGTAGAATGGGAGGAATGTTATAATCTCCCTCCCCTAATCGAGTGTTTAGAGTTTCTTGGATGCAATGACAAGCATTCAATGAACTTGCAGATAGAGGATGTTCTCAATGAAGTATGAATGTAGTAAAATGTGTGGTGCATGTAATCTTAAATAAGTTCAAGGGACATGTGTGTCTAGAGGTTGATCTCCATTAATCATCTTGAAGGGACAATGCTTGAGTTCACCAATTTGTAGTTGATACTCCAATGGAAGCAATTTCATTGGGTGACAATGGACGTGAAGAAGACAAATAATTTATCTTCATATCTTGGACTTGATCATGAGGACAATGGTCATATGTCCTACTAGGGGAAGATTTTTTCGTCCGGTCTTGAGGGTTTGAGAAAGGACTTAAAGTTAAGGTTGTTGGGTACGACAAGAGCTAACTTGATAGCCTCTGAAACAGATCGTTCTATTGTTCTGCATAATCGCCATTGGAGGTTGACTATCTCTTTAATTGAATTGAGGAGTCATTGGTGATGTTGCAAGGAGCACTATAATCACAAAATCATTGAGAAAGTTATTACAAACGATGACAAACTATTACTTGCTATGCCAGTTAAGATTGTCAAAGGACATGGTCCTTAGCTAGAGCTAGATGTCTAGAAATGCAACAAAAAATGTGAATCTAGGAATTATCCCCCCAAAAACACATCAATGCTAAGTCATTCAATGAATCTAAAGGCTAAAGAAATGGTGCAAGCAACACAACCTAGCTTTCTTAAAGGAGAAAAGTGAAGGAAAAGAGAGGCTAATTTTATCGTATCCACTAAGGAGCGTTTATTTTGTTGGGTGGAAGGTTATTTTAGTACCTCAACAAAGTGCTTGGTGGATAATCGAATAATCTCATCCTCGAGATTAGTGTTGAACCAAAAAGCCCATTGATCAGGGTACTTTGGTCATCCAATCAATCAGATTGTGAAAAATTAGACCACGTTATCCTTAAGATCCATGTTGGACCATCATGCCCTTAGGGATGATAGATTGATGGAGGCCTTTGACCCTAAGATTGGTATAGTTAAAGATATTGAAGCAATGTATCTGTTGATGGCCTTGAGATTTGAAACCAAGTTGCATAGATTTGATGAATGTGTCTTCATGAATCAAGATGTTATCTAATGGTATGGGTTGAACGGGGCATTGCCCATCCATCACTACAGAAGGAGCACAAAAGCTCGAATCTTAGTATCCTTGATTGAACGATCAAGACCCAAAATTACTCAATAGCCTAATACTTTTCAGCAACACATCCAAGCTGAACCTAGCCAAACTCTAGTTGTATTTTGTTTGATTCCAAACAACAAACTGATATATTTTAACCAAACTATGTAATTATTCTTTTACGATGATTTATTTTGTGATGAGACTTATTCCTCCTTTGTTAAGTGCTAATCTTGGACTATAACAATAAATATTTTAGAATTTGAAATAAAAAACACAATTATTGTTTTGAAAACTTTATGGGACTCAAAATGTATGCTAGTGGTAGTTGTAATGGGACTACAAATTTTAACTAAAGGATTAAAGCATAAGTTGATTATTGTAGTAAAATGAACTTAATGCAAGAAAATAAGTCATGTCACTCTTACCTCCCTCCCCACTTAAGACACCTAGTTTCAATCTTTATAAAAGAAAATCCATAAATATTAGACATAATTAAACATAAATAGAGTCGAGTCTTACTTTGCCATAAAATTTTAGCTCAATGGAAAATGATAACCAATCAGAAAAAATGCAACAAAGATAATGGATAATAAATAGAACTCCTATAGCATATGCATTTTAAGGGCACACATCTGGGTATATTTGTGATAGCTTTTTCTGTTATGCCTTATAAAACACAACCACACCTTTATTTGCCCTCCTAACCTTGGCTACCTTTATGTTTCTATTTTATCTGTGTCCGAGTCAAAGGCGCAAATTTTGAACTGGACCCAATTTCAAAGACAGAGGGGATTGGGGAAAAAGTCGTACTCTATTTGGCAACAAGCTCACCAACAACTTGCACACTCTTCCCTTTTGCTGTCATGGCAGCAACAGTGGGTGCAGAGACAGTCAGACTAGCAAGGGCAACAACAATGGTCCCAGGTGCGGCCTCAACTATCCTAGCAGCAGACTTCGCAGCAACGCCATAACTCCTCTCAACTAACACCCTCTTTAGTGGGGGGAACTCTTCAGCAGACCTCAAGTCAAACTCGACAACAGGCTGCACAGCTCTATCTGCTTCAGGCTTTAGCACTGCAATGACAACGCTACCGAACTTGACTTTTGCATTGTCGAACCCTTGTCCAAGTTTAATAACTGTGACATCAGACAACTCATCTTTCTTAACGTCGAAGTCCATTCTAGCGGCGAAAGAGACTTGGGTGTAAACATTTTCTCGGTAGGTAGGAAAAAGTTTAGCACATTAACATCATTTCATGCTTCACTATAATGATTGCAGGTCGAATATCAAAGCTTAACGAGCATATCTGACAAACTGGGTGTTTCTTTTTGAAACTTATCCAAATGATTATTATTATTATTATTATTACTTATTCAAATTTTATTTAATTTCATTTAAGAGGAAAATAATTTGAAAATTGCAGTTTTCAAATCGTTTTTAAAAGTAAAATACAACAAATATAAAGCATAGGACCCAACCCTAAAACTAGCGAGAGGTGATCCTACACCAAACTCACTTCGGTTAACACCGCTCGTTGCTCATAATCAACCACACAGATTGGGGGTCCAACCCACTTAGACCCATTCTTAAGGTCTGGAGATTCTAGAACACCTCTCTGTTTAAAGGTGATTAAACAGATGACTGCAGAATCCGAAAAGGAGTTGGCTATACCTGCTCAAGGAAGAAATGAGCGAGGTACGGCAACGGAAGAATGATAGTCTGACCCACTAAGGACATGGACACACTACCGATGCATGAAGACAAAACCTCCTAATCAAAATGGAGAGAGAAACTTATTCCGAGCGAAGACGCCAGAAATTGTCGGTCATTTATTTTTGAAAATCATCATTTTAATTTAATTTATGGATATATACGTGATTATAACTTTATAAAATAACATTTTAACTTTTGAAAATAATGTTTCAATTTAATTTATATATGACTATAATTTCAGAAAATAATATTATTTTAGTTTAGAAAAGTGAGACCGCATAGACCTCACATATTTGATAGTTTAGATGACTGAGTGTGATACCACAAGTAATACACTATTCTGAAGAGTATGCATATAACTTGTTGGTATGCTTAACCGCCTAAACTAAAAAATTTGTGACGTCTGTTGGATCTGCAAAACGTTTTTTTTATAAGCCGACAATGTCCCCTATTCAACACGGAAAATTAAATAGAGTTTATATTAAGTTGGGTCATTAAGTTTCCTATAGAGGCAAACCCCTATATTTAATTATATCTTAGGCAATTGAAATCACCTAAGAAGACTCTCGATTAAGACTAGCGGTTTTGCTTTCAAGATTGCAAAGTTTAGGTTTCCAAGGTTAAATGTGAGAAAATCAAATGGGAAGGGTTCAAAATAGGAGCAGTTATTTTCAGGAGTCAATGAAATGAAAGGTAGGGGATATCACAGATCCGATGGGAACCCCGGTGACTTCTCAACTATCCTACGATTGGATTTTAACTCGGAAGGGACGTCCTACGCCTCGTTGTCGTGGTCTCGATCGACGTTCTCCGTTCGCTAGCTTCCACGCTCCGCTTCTTGAAAGAACTACTCTAAACTCCTTAACATATCGATTATAGGTTCGGGGTTGTGATGTGTATAAATATACAGTTATTTGGTCAGTGGCTCGCTATAGGGTACCTCCTAAATCGGGTGTCCTACTGTACTCCATCCTAAAAAGTCCCTGTAAGTCTATAAAAGCAACATGATTAATAAAAGGGAAGCATGCTACGAAACACATTAAACGGTAAACATTAACGTCACAAGCATGAATTATATATATATGCATTAAAGTGTGTAGTAAAGAAAGTGAAACGTTGTAAACATAAAACAAACCTGTATACCTGACGGGTCGACTGCTCCCGTAAATGAGGTTGGTGTTGCAAGTACAAGAATACGATTATGGTAAAAGAATTTAAGAAGTGTATCAGTATGCATTTATACAAACGAGAATGAATAGCGAGCATCACCTAAAAAGCGCGAGAAAAGTAACAAATGAACCACGGTAACTCGAAGAAAACCATCGAGAACACAAGAAAAATCCGAAAGAAATCATGAATGATCTATAAATATCCTAATAAAAAAAACATAGGAAATACATGAAAAGTCTGAGGACAGAAAGAAAATCGTTAGCATTCAGGTCGAGCTAGGCTCAGATTTAGGTATTCTCGAGGGACTTCGAAAGCAACTATCGGTCACCCCTATGTATAGAGCCCGACGTTCAACTAGAAGGATTTCCTACAATACCAGCTTAGGAAGGTACTCTTTAGCCCTTTATCGACAATTGACAAGTGGACAATCAAATTATATTACTTAAAATTTATATTTTGACATGCATATAGGTTCCGTGCGAATAAGAGAAAGTAGTATCTATTTTTGTAGTTAAAATACTTTTGTAAATAATGTACTTGTTCTTGTCGTATATGTTCTTATCATTTTTTTATAAAATATGATTGTCCACAAGTCGATTGCACCGTCGAGCTAGGACCACCAATAACCTAAGAAGGCAAGGGTGTCCTGCTAGTCTGGTGTCGGTGAATAATATTGTCATCCTACATTTCACCGGGTCCCTGGGTTGGGCCCCGATGTCGTAGGATGGAATATTATTCCGCTCTACCACCTAATGTCTTTATCATCAAGGCCTAAAACCCCAAAAAGACCGTACAACTTACGACCTTGCTTGATGGTTTCATATATATAGCCGCAACTGTATACACATACTTATGTTTCAGACATAACGCCTAAAACCCAAACCAAGAAGTAAGGAAAGTGAACCGAAAAGCAAGAAATAAAATAAAAAAAGGAAGGCTAACCCGCCTCCAAAACTAGTTTAAGAAAGAAGAAAGCCAAAGTGGTAGTATGGTTAGCCTCAAATATCCACCCGATGGGACTCCTTGAATGAGCAATGTGATGGGCACACTCCCCGATGTTAGCCCGAAACACCCCCTAAAGGCTCATTTTAGAAAGCTCCAAGTTGCTCCCGAACTTTTCCTAAATATCAAAGGATTCTCCTCTTTTCTTTTTCTTTTTTTATTTTCTCACATTTTTTTTAAATCAATTCAGCCTAAAGGATTGAGCCCTGGACTCTTTCCCAACATTTAACAAATCGCTACTCGAAAAGAGGCACCCGAATTCTTCCAAACATAAAGATTACAATTTTTCAATTCACCGATTCCACCTCAAACTAAAAGCTTCCATGAGAGGCATCAACCCAACACAACATAAAGGGATCCAAACAAGCATTCTCGGCTAAGGCCATCAAGGAAGCTACATAGTCCACACAAAAAGGAAACCATCTAGGTGGTCTCGGGTAGGGCGGCCAGGACAAGCAACCATAATAAGTACCCACGGTTAAGGGCAGCAGGGGACAACCAAATAAGACAAAAGAAAACAAACAGGGATGTCCTCGGGTAAGGGCAGCACCCGCACAACCAACCAGCAGGTGTTCGGCAGAGAACAGTCAACCAACACAAAAGAAAAATGCCAACGAGCAAAGGAGCAAACCAACCCAACCACAACAGATGCTCACAGCCAGGGATAACAGTGAACAACTAAACTACACAAAAGAAAATGAGATGGGATGCTCACGAGCAGGGGAGTAGCCCACTCTAGCAGGGAACCCATACTGCAAAATCCAGGTGGGAATAGCAAAGCACCACCAAAACTAACACGGGGAGAGACACAATAAAATCCCCCAATTGATCCTATTAGGAGAAAGGGACAACAGGACAACATCCCAAACTCACGAGAAAAGCCCAACAAGGTTCTCAAGTAGAATTAATAGTAGAGAAGAAACACTCACAACAGAAATAACCATCCACATATGATTCGAATAGGGGGAAGCAACAGGGAAGCACAAGACAGAATGCAACAGCCCCCAAAGCTAAACTTCAAAAAGCTTCAAAATTAAATGAACCCACCTGAATACGCTTCGAACAGAGGGGAAAGCAACAGGGAACAAAACCAACTGGTTGAAGCGATATTTCACTGTGAATGTGTTAAATGGGGTGGGGAAACTCATGGATGCAGGTTTTTGTTGGAAGGGAAAGCCCTAGCATGGTTTTCGTGAAGGGAGGGTAGAAGTTTATGTATTGATTGCTAGAGTATTTCCGAGCCATTCGGGAAGGAGATAAACACGAGCAATTCTTTGTCTTGAATTAGGAGGGGATTGTCATTGAATATAGAGAGAGATTCGGGACTACTTTAGGGATTTCTGAAGCAGTATTGGAGGGAAATTTCATGAAGGGTCTAAAGTCGGATGTACGTGCAACATTCTGACAACTGAGATCGCAGGGATTGAGGGAGACGATGGAGCTAGCCTATATGGTGGAAGACAATGACAAGATGGAGAAGACCAATAAACGCCGCACCATGAGAGGATTCCACAAGAGCACCTCGATGATCATGACACTGAGGACCCAAACAGTGTATTTCAAAAAGAGGGACCGAATGAGAGGAATATGGGGGCCCGTCTAGGGGTCAACTTAAAGCGTCTCATATAGACAGGTGCGGGACAAAAGAACAAAGGAGTTATGTTTTCATGTGATGAGAAATATACACCAAGCCATCGGTGCAAGGATCACACACTTTAGGTCCTTATAGCTTGTGATGTGGAGGAGGCAAATAGTGAGGAGTTGGAGGAATAAATGTTGGAGGGAGATAAATACTTACACTTGGATGTAATGGAGGCGTCGCTCAACTCAGTGATGATATTTACTCCAAATCACACCATGAAGGTGAGGGGATAAATCGGGGGGTAGTTGGTAGTGGTGTTGTGGATAGTGGGGTCACTCTCAACTTCATCTCAAATTGGGTCATGAACTAGTTGGGGTTAAAGTTGGTAGATGTAGGAAGCTTAGGGTCATGATGGGGACATTGAAGGTGGAGAAAAGTCTGGGAATTATAGGATATTGGTGTTGACACTGCAAGACCTGCAGGTGGTGGAGGGCATCCTTCCCTTAGATTTAGGAAGTATTGATGTTACTCTTGGAATGAAGTGGTTATAAAAGATCGAGAGACAAGCGTGGATTGAAAATATCTGACTATGGAGATTAGGGTGGAGGGGAGGAAGGTGGTGTTGAGAGGAGATGCTAGTTTGTGCAGAATTATGGTCTCACTCAAAACCATGATGAAGGTGAACAAGGAGCAGGATTGGGCTATTGGGTGGAGTTATAGAGTAGAGGAGATCCGTGATTTAAAGTTAATAAAATTTCCCGAGTTTGTTCAACAGCTTCTGCTGCAGTTCTCTAACATCTTTTGTAGTCTAGCAGATTACCACCACCGAGGAAGCACGAGCATTTCATTACATTGAACGAAGGGGTGCCTTCTTTCAGTGTCAAACCATAGCAGTGTCCCTAGATTCAGAAGGACGAGATTGAAAGGTTGATTAAGGAGATGCTCCAGGCAAATAGGGTTGTCAAACAAACTCGTTAGTGAACAACTCGTGTTCTGCTCGTTAAGTAGCTCATGTTCGAATTGCTCTTTAGGTAAAGAGTCAAATATGATTAAATTTTTTAAGCTCGAATTATAAAAGAGTCGAACACAAACAACTCTCTGTTCGATTATGTTTTGTTCGTTTGAGCTAGAAATTAAGAAATTATGTATTATTTATATAATAATATATTATATATTTTTATATCTTAGTTTAAATCATGATAGCTTGTGTGGTCATCTGGTTCTACGTTTTCTATTGTACAGAATTAGTACAAGTTCAAATCCAACATCATATATTTATTTTTCCTAATTAATTTAAATAAGCTAATTTTGAGCCGAACACAAACACTGTTCACGAGCAATTTCGAACACGAGCCAATTTTGAATGAGTCGAACACGAGCCAAGCCTGACTCGCTCAAGCTTGGCTTGTTTACAGCTCTAAAGGAAATGATTATTAGGTACAGTGCGAGCCTTTTTCCAGTCCAGTTTTATCGGTGAAGAAGGATGATAGTTGGAGGTTTGTGTGAACTACAGGGCTCTGAACAAGGAAATTGTATTGGACAAGTTTCCTTTTCCGATGATTGATGAGTTGTTAGTTGAGCTTTTGGAGCAGTCATCTTCACCAAGATTGATTTAAAGCCATGATATCAACATGTTTGGATGCAGCCAAAAGATGTGCAAAAGGCTGAATTTCGAACTCATGAGGGTCATGACAAATTTTTGATTAAATGGAAAGAATTGTTAGATGAGGACCCCACGTGGGAGCGAGAAGACTTGTTTCAACAGCAGTTTCTTCTTTTTCCACCCTAAGGATAAGGTATCTTTTTGAGAAGCAAATATTGTTATGCCGACATCTAAGGTTAATTTATTCTCTTATGTGTCTAAGGATAATTTAGTATTTTATTAGTTATTGTTGTGCGGTAAAAAAAGTGCTTATTATGCATAGGATTAGGTTATGTTGAGATTGTTGTCTTGAGTCTTTGATTTAGGGTTTGGGAGCGATCGCCTATCTCTCGAATTGTGAGTGTTTGGAGAGATCGCCTATCTCTCGAATTGTAAGTTCTTATCTTTATGCATTTGAGAGTGTTGTTTGGGTGCTTGAAATAAAATATTTTGTTTTGCCCTAATGTATGTGAAAAATCATATTGATTCGTATCACATTGTTTACGCATTATGCAAAGCATTACACTTTTTTATACAAAGCATGCTATTAAGTGTTGCTGAGATGAGAATGTTAAGGTAGATGAGGGGCTTTACACCTAAAGACAAAATGCGAAACTAATATATCTGTTGAAGGGTTGGAGTAGCTCCAGTGACGAACAATATTTGAGAGTCTCCTTAGATGGTTTGGTCGCATTAAACATAAACCATCTGATGATCTTGTTAGGAAAGAAAATTTTTTAAATTTGACTCATGTTAAGAAAGAAAGAGGTAGACCGAAAAAGACATAAGCATGTTGTATAAAAATGATCTTAATTTATTGGAATTATACGAAAATATGACACTCAATAGGACACAAATGGAGAAAAAAGATTCATGTAGCTGCCCCACTTAGTGGGCAAAGGCTTGGTGATGCTATTGTTGTTGCAGAAAACAACTTGATTGTTATAATGGAATTGAATGGAGATGAATATTTTGAGAAAATAAGAAAGAATAAATGTCTATATATAGTTTTAGACATAAAAAAGCTAAGTCAAGGCTATATTGTGGTTCTACAACTAACAAAACAAATATGGCACTAGCGTGCACGAGCAAAAATTTTTCAAAGAGAAAAGTATAAATGCTTATTTGTTGCCTTATATATTATTTTTGTTTCGATAATCATTATTTAGGAATGCTCATTTAGTGTTCTTGTAATATTTTATGTTATGAATTAGGACGAATCAACAGGAGGTCTTGAGTAAGTAATACTATTAAGTATAATTGACAAATAGGTGAGTTGGATAGACTGCGTAATGAATATATTAAGAATCGAGTGTAGATGAAGTTAGTTTAATCAAGCAATGTATCAAATTTGTTATACCTTCTATTTATTCAAGTCAACTAGTTGAGGTAAATTTCTCAAGCGTACTTATGAAAGAGAATAACCATTGTTTTTTTAACATATCCGAGAAAGCAACCAATTAATTGTTAGCTTCATAATATTCAGGAAATTTTTTAGACAATTTCAATTTCAATTTTCCAGTGGCCAAACCTTCTTTGCTCTTCTTCAATTTGCATCCAAACCTTCTTTTCCTGGAACCTTATAACCTTGTGGCTGCATCATGTATAGCTCATCCAGATCTCCATATAAGAAAACTGTCTTTACATCCATCTGCTCCAGATGTAGATCTTCCACTGCTACCAGACTCGGTCCTGACAATTGTAATCTTCACCACTGGGAAGAACATCTCTATATATTCCACTCCTTCCTACTACTGGAGTCATTTTGAATTTAACCAGTGGAGACATTAGTAGAGAAACTACTATCTTATCATCCACCATCAGCTTTTCTTGGAGCTTTGCATTCCTTCTCGAAATGCCCATTCTTACCGCAGTTCCAACATTCTCCTTTGCTAGACTTGAGTTTTCCTTTCTTGGACTTGGATCTGCCTCTGCCTGTATTCATGCCTAGATTCTTTCCTCTATTATCAACATTCAACGCAGAACCTAAAGATTCACCATTCACTGTTTTTCTGCGAACTTCATTCAGCATCAGATCCATGATGTCATCAAAATTCAACTTTGAAGTCTGTAAAGAATTACTCATTGTCGTCACCAAACTATCCCAGCTGTCCGACAATAAAGATAGTATCATCAGTGCTCTGACCTCATCATTAAACTTGATCCTCACATAACTCATTTAACACGTCACAGTGTTGAAGCTATTGAGATTCT
This sequence comes from Phalaenopsis hybrid cultivar, assembly GCA_002079205.1. NCBI lineage: Eukaryota > Viridiplantae > Streptophyta > Magnoliopsida > Asparagales > Orchidaceae > Phalaenopsis > Phalaenopsis hybrid cultivar. The sequence continues at coordinate 140,572 of JXCR01001035.1, forward strand.
CTGTCATTGAACAGTCTTCCACCATCTTTATGTTGAATAATTTCTTCATTAGAATAACTTTATTGGAAGCAGAAGGTTTTTCGTACATCTTGGTCATGCCACCATGATATTCACCATAGTTTTCTCATTCACAATATTGAACACAACTGATGAGGAAAGTGTTTAACCTGATCAATCCCAGTGTCGTTCGATCCAACACTTCTCATTCCTTCATAAGCATAGACTCAGGCTTCCTTGTGATTCCTTGTAGTAGCAAGTACAATTTTTTTCCAATACAACAAATCTTCCACCTACATCTTCCAGAAAATGAAGTTCGTTCCATTGAACTTCTCCATCTTGTCTTTGGTCATTGCTCCCACTTGCATTGAACCCTGCTCTGATACCAGTTTTTGTTGGAAATACTCCAAACAATTCTCAATGTCACAACGGAATAGGATCATAGGATTCGAAAAAAACTGAAAAAATAAATTTAAACCAGAAACACAATAAAAAAACTACCATAAAAAAAACACAAGAATTTTACGTGAAAAAATGCTAGAATGGGAAAAAAACCACAAAGCCGCTTCACCACAAATTTCACTATGAATTTCAGAGAGTTTTACAAAGGATTTACACATGTTTCTTCTCCACAATCACATGAGTGCACCACTTTACACTCTTCTTATTGATTTGCATAGAAACACACGTTGAAAAACACTAGAATCATTCTCACCAACACTTCTCACCTTCACCGGGATTTCGTTGAATAACAAACAGGAAGAGTTATGCTCCAAGCTCGCACATACGCTGCCCGAAATCGTGACATAAATAGTAGTTCTCGTGAAAACTGCCTCGGGCGTCAAGGGGCCCAGATTTGGGTGCCTGGGCACCCAGTTCTCTGGAAACAGGCGCCCTAGCACAGAAAGTGAGCGCCTAAGCGCGCAGTTTGGGCGCAAGACTTCCACCTTCTCGGTCTAGGAACACTGCATGAAAGTCAACCAATCTACTGCTCATGGGTGCTACAATTAGACTCCACGACTAGCACAGATGTATAAAATGCTCTCGATGAAGTTTGTTCAGGTCCAACCCTGTTCTCAAGTATGAGGTGATTTGATTATTTATCATACACTTTGTTGCGGTATGACAATACCCTTCTAAAACTAAATGCCTCTAGTGTGTAAGGTAGGATTCGTCTCTCTTTTTGTTCATTTCTTTACTCGGAGAAAGCTGTCTTCAGCTACTTTTGTGCCTTCCTCTTATGAAGTTATTGCATGAATTAAGCATTCGATTCTCGGCAGAATAACATTTTTTTCGTTTGTGTGTGTATGCAAGAAATGAGCCCACACAAAATATGGTGTCTTTCGAGAACCCCAGCTGGCTTATAGTCACATTTTTTGTACATAATAAGTTGAAATTCTCTTGCATTTTTAATTACTAGAAAGCTTTAAATGGTAATTTAGCTGATCTACATTTCCTTGAAACACTCCCGCTAAGCTGGCTGAAAATTAACTCAATATTTAGATAAATTATTTAAAATTCGAGTTCTATAATAAAATAACTTACAGAAATGCAAGTTTTAATGAACTGTGAAAATGATAGAGGGTGAGGGAAGGGGATGGGGTGTGGGTGGGGGAGAAGGGAGGTGGCTTGAAGTGTTTGCAACGTCACATTTACAAATTACATAAATAAATGGAAGATTATTCCCCGTCGATGACGTCAAGGGCCAACAAATTTCTTCTCATTTCCATAATTCTCTTGCCCAGCCTTATTTTTCTAGATTGGTTTGAGTTAAACCCCCATGGACCCCATTGAGGAGCGACTTGCGTTCTTTTTCCCACAATAGCTGGGAGCATTGGCTGGTAAGCATAGCCCTCCAAACTTTTAACTACTCTCTCCATCATCAACTTCTCCCATGGCATTAGTCCTGATTTTTCTAACATATGAATTTTTCTGGACTGTCTTCAAATTTTGCATCTCCAGGATAAATTGCCTTCTGTTCTTTTTATATTTATCTCTCTCTCTCTCTCTCTCTCTCTCT
>JXCR01001035.1:143117-155100 GCA_002079205.1 Phalaenopsis hybrid cultivar
ATATATATATAGATATATGTATGTACATACATACATATACATACATACATACATATATATATGTATATATGTATGTATGTATGTATACATATATATGTATATATCTATACAGACATATACATATATATATCTACATACATATATACATATATATATCTACATACATACATACATATATATATATATATGTATGTATGTATGTATACATATATATATATATGTATGTATGTATACATATATATCTACATACATATATATATATATATATATATATGTATGTATGTATGTATACATATATAAATACATACATACATATATATATATAGAGATATATATATATATATGTATGTATGTATGTATGTATATCTCTCTATATATTTGTATGTATACATACATACATACATACATATACATACATACATATACATACATACATGTACATCTATACATACATATATATATATATATATATATATATATATATATATATATAAAGAACNGGCGATCTGCTCTGCTAGGGTTTCGCCCGATGGCGAAACCCTGGTTTGATTCCTTACTCGACGACGAAGTTCCCGCACTCGACGACGACGCAGTTTCCCACACTCGACGACGATGATGAAGGACTACCTTGAGATTATCGTCTTCTCTTTCACGCCAAATGATGAAGGGCTTCGACGTCTGCTTCTGCGGTTTCGTCGTCTCCTCCTTTGCTCCTTCCAGCTTCTGCGGTTCTATTTTGCGCTGATCGAGCTGCGATTTCGTGTCTGTCGAGTTGCGATTTCGTGTCTGCCGAGCTGCGATTTCGTTGCCCTGTCTTCTGCGCATTTCATCTGCGGTTCCTGTCTTCTGCGCAGCTTCGCCCCGAACTCTTCGACTTGTCTTTTTTGCCCTCTACCCGACTTGTAGGGCTTCTCTTTGTTGTGATGGAGCTTACTTCTTCTTTGGTTGAACTTGACAAAACCTCTTTTGCCCACGTGGTGGGTAATCTTTAGGGGGAGACGGCCGTTGTCTTCCCTTCAAGTTATAAGGAGCATCATGATGGTACATATGACTGTCCCTTTATTAAGAATGCAAGTAGAAAATTTGGGAAGACAACACTCTTTTTCTCCACGTCAGAAATTTCAACGCTGACTGACAAATTCAAATTTGCTCTTATTGGGAAATTTTAGTGGGGACACCCACCTATGGAAATTATCAGGAAATGTTTTGATGACCTCAAATTAACAAGAAAGTGGAAAGTGAGGCTCATGGATGGGAGATATATATTGATTCAGTTAACCGTTCCTGATGGCTTCGCTCGGATTTTCTCCAGAAAATATCTTAACATCGCTGGTAAACCTATGAAGTTACTCAAGTGGTCTCTTGATTTAGACCCAAATCATGAAACTCTTACTGTATCGGTATGATTTAGTTTACCTAGTCTCAAGTTGCATTTTTTTCACCATAGGTTCTCTACTTTATTGGGGTCATCCTTGGGATCCTTTGAAGCTAGATCTGCTTACTTTCAACCTAACCAAACCCTCGGTGACCAGAATACTTGTGGAAAAAGATATTACTTTACATGATGTTATTGATGTTTGGCTGGGCACAACCCATAATGATTATTGACAACAAATCATCATGGAGCACAGACCCCCATATTGTACCCAGTGTAAAATGTTTGGTCATGTCCTTGATAAATGCCACAAGTTTCATCCAAATTTGAAATATAAGGTTCAAGTGAATAAGAATGCGTCTAACCCCACTGCTCTGGACATTTTAGTTCCACTTGGGGATGATACTACCAGACAAGAGGTGTTTGTTGCTCATGAGGACCCCCCATGACACTGTTGTTACTGTTACTGCGAGTGATGTGATGCTGCACCTTCAAACCCCATAGAAAACAATATTGATGGACTATTACCTACAAATGATAGTCTTCAGACTGATAATCAGGAGAGCCTCGTAGCTCCACTTCTTCAAGAAGTATCCGGTGTAGAGGCAACTCCTACTTCACATATATTAGAACCTATTGTGGGTACTACGGTTGGTATTCCTTCTGCTTCAGCTCTACCACCCCATCAGACTGATTCTTCGGAAGAGGAATGACAGGTCTATTCCAGGAGGAAGAAGAAGAATGGAGGCCGACTCCAGCTCGGGAACATATTGGATGATGCATTGGTTACTACTGGCAATGACGATCATCTTATCAACTTATTAGCTTGCTCTTTCCTTAGAACTAGAGGTAGAGGCAAGACCAAATCGGGTCGCTCTCGAGCCACCTGATACTATGTATTTCGGCACTGTTAAGCTTTTTATTTAAGTATTTTTCTAGTTTTGTATTTTTCTGTTTTTTCTAGTTTTGGAACCATATGTGATTTTTGTGTGGGCAGGGTGTTATGTTTGGGCCCTCCTACACATTGTATGTATGTGTGTGTGTGTGTGTGTGGTTCCCCTTAAATGAATTGTAGTTGAAATCTCTCTTGATTGATTTTTCTGAAGTGCAAATAAATTTTGTTGGATGACCATATTTCTCATTATATTACTGTTGATTATATGCTTGAATAGGTACTTCACGTTCGTGTGCTATAATGGAGGACTGCTTTGTTGAGAACTCCTTGAATCCAGACACCGTAGACGAGAAAAGAATTTGCAAACCGGTAAGCCACATTTTAGCAGTATCACCACGATGCCTTTTCAACAAAAACTGGCTTGCAATTATCACATAAGCGTAATAGAATTTCGAATGTAATAAAAATCATGCAATCCATTTCAGGCATTTTGTTACCTGCTTATGAATCTGCAGACATTATCATAATTTTTCTTAGGCCACTTTAATTTTGGGGCATTTACATACATACCGCACAATTCTTATGCATTTACATATTTAACCCCTAAACTTTCATGTTTATAATCATAACACTCAAATCTTAATATCACATAAAAAATACTACAGTTCTTTTTTATATATTTATGACATCAAATTGTTATAAAAGTAAGTAAGAAAGTTTAGGCGCTAGATATGTATATAAGAATTGTGTGTTATGTATGTAAATACCTTTTTAATTTAGCCTCAATCATACTAGTCTGTAGAATAAAATAACGCATGTTAGAGCTAAGAATATAGCAAGGCTCATCCCATGCACAATTACTAATGCAGGGTACAAGTGATCAAGATAGCACATGCCATTTGTACTTAATGCTATATTCGTGGGACAAGTGCGAATATTATGTGCTATTTTGTTCAGTTCAAGAGCTGGAAGAGGATAAGCTAATAATGTTGAAAATGAGGCTGGCTATTTTGTTGACAAAATTGATTGTAATTTTTTAATTTGAATGTGGGATTTATAAAGAAGCTACTTAATGTTTCCTTTGAGGATAACATTATTTTATATTTTATTTCTGAAGTATTGTTATTTTCAATTTTATTGTCTGTTATTAGCTTTCATGCAAGTTAAAATCAAACATTCTTATGTTCTACTTACGTTACAGTGTTTGCATGCATATTTTATCATATTTTTCTCTTAAATGGTTGTATTGTGAATATTAGTTCATGATTTCTTTTTACCGGAAATTTATATTAGTAGCACCCAGTTCTTATGTATTTACATATCTCACACCTAAATTTTCATATTTACATACATAGCATTTTGGTGCTTTAAACATAATCATAAAAATGTTTAATTCACTTTTAAAAATGATAATTGTTATTTTTTATGTGATATTAAAGATTTGAGTTTTATGTCTGTATATATAAAAGCTTAGGTGTGAGATATGTAAATACTAAGAATTGTGTGCTATGTATGTAAATACCCTTTTTTTATTTGAACATTTTAAAATTATTGCACGCTGTTACTTACGGTATTCTTCACTATTCACTATTGACAAATATGTTTTTACTTATATCACATTTCACAAGGACAGTGTTTTAATTTTTTTTAAATTTTTTTTCTTTGATGTCTTGGCTTTCTACATCATGTTTCATCTTTGTACTAGATTTACGTAGGAAATGAAAGGACATACTGCTATAGATCTATATTTTATGTTTTAGCGAATGATTAAATAAACTTAAATTATGGTACAATTAGCAAATACTATCGTTGTCGGGTCTGAAGTCCCTGATGTGAAAGGTAGAGAGTTGCATTAGTTAGTCGACAACCAACGTATAAATTTTTATCCAAAAACTATTGCATGGTTCTTTAAATCATTTTGACAATGCTAGAGCATCCCCTAGATGTGACACTCTATATTACTCTTCTATTGTGAAAAATAGACAATGGTCACTACACCGATGCCCGGATGTTGTGTAAAATAAAGCAAGAGTTCCCACATTATGGATATGTGCAGACAAAAAGTTAGTCAATGAAATTAGTATTAGAATATGAACCTGAAATATAAGTACTCTCACAGTTAAATTAATGAAAGTACTAGATATTATGATTCATTGAAAGATAGATCTTTTATGCATTCAAGAAATTAAATGGGTTCAAGAATACTATGGAAATTGATAGTTTAGGTTTTTGATATTTAGGCAGGAGTTATATTAGAAATAGTATAGGTGTAATTAAAGATAAGATTTTGAAGGATAATATTATAAAAATTAATAGAATTGAAGATAGAATTATAGTTCTAAAAATTTTTGTTGATATTAAGATTTTCATGCCCTTCAAGTAGAGGTTTGAATACATGTTTGACAATAACAACAATTACAACAAGCTTTTATCCCACTAAGTGGGGTCTGCCGTATGAATCTTTTTTTCTCTTTCGTGTCCTATTATATTTTCATCTAATTCTGATAAATTAAGATGATTTTTTATACAAATGCCCAAGTTTTTTTAGGCTACCTCTACCCCTCCTAACTGGGTCATCAACTGGTCAACGTTTAACAGGTGTAATTTTGGATATATGTTCAAAAGAAATTTTTGGAATGATCTATAAGAATTAATAAAAATGATATCTCTTGAAAAAAAATAATAGAGAAAATTTAGATAAACATTTTGGTAGAGTTGTAGAAGATTTTAGAAATATTCATTGTGGCTATGATTTTAGAATGAATGATGAAATAGGTAAGAGTCATATTGCATTTTATTTTAGTTTATATAAGAATGAATTTAATAAAATATAAATTGATTATTTTCCTATGAGAAAAATTGATCGTCGAGATTGTATAAATTGTAAGGTCATTCCAAGTAAAAATTTAAGTATCTAATATCGATTATTGATTGTAAATTTTAAGATGAAAAATCCAACAAAATATTATTTTAGAATTAGATGGAGGCACTTAAGAGATAAATAAAATTAATTTTTGTAATTAAACTTCAAAATCTTAAAATTTGAAATGTTCATGAAGAAGCTAATATTTTGTGGGATAAAGTAACGAGTACTGTTACTCAAGTTGTAAAAGGTATGGTTGGAGAATCAAAAAAAAAAAAATATTTTGACTAAAAGAGTTGGTAGTTGAATAATAATGTGCAAGGAAAGATCAAAAAAAAAAAAAAAAATTTTGTGTTAAGGATGAGAATCAAAAAATCTTTTTCTTTAGTGAGGATATGCAATATGGATGAGTGAGATATTTTTATAAACTTTTCTTTGAAAATTATGAAAATTATGAAATTACGATCAACTTTAGTGATTTTATTATCATAAATATCAGTAAAACCACGTTAGTGAAATGGAAGTTGAGGGGGACTTCAAAGAAAATGAAGTGTGAAAAAATAGTAAGACTGATGATATTCCAATAGAAGTGTGAAAGTGTTTAGGAGATACGAGAGTTTTTTTGTCTATTAAATTTTTTTAATATTCTTTTAAAATAGTATTGTTTTCAATTTTTATGAATAAAAGGGATGTACAAGCGTATGCAAATTATGGAGGAATTAAGTTAACGTAATATACATTAAATTTATGGGAGAGAGTAATTAAACATAAGACACACTACAAATATTTCTCAAAATCAGTTTGGATTCATGTTGGTAAGTCTATTTTGGAAGCTATATATTTATTGAGAGATTTGATGTAGAAGTATAGAAAGAGTAAGGTGCATCTGCATATGATTTTTTGTTGATTTAGAAAAGCTTGTGATAAGGTTGCAAGAGAAGTACTTTTAGAGATTTCTAAAAAAGAATGTTGCTTATATTGCTTATTTTTAAGTCATTAAAGGTATGTACACTAAAGTTGTTACTAATGTTTGAACACAAGGAGGATTGACTAATTATTTTCCCATTTTAGTTGGATCACATCAGGGATCGGTTTGCCCATATCATTTTGCCTTAGTTATGGATGTCATTACTAGACATTTATGTGAGGAGTGACTTTGTTGTATGCTTTTCTTTGATGATATTCTTTTTGTGGATAAGACTAGAGAGAGTTAAAGAACCACTTGATTTATGGAGGTCAACTTTAGAGTCTAAATGCTTTCATTTGAGTAGATCATTTTAGTAGATCTAATACTAAATACATGGAATGTGATTTTAGCTTTAGTAGATATAGTGGTTGGGTTGTAATAATAGGCGATCATGTTATTAAAAGAAGTGAACATTTTAGATTTATATTGTTCAAAGTGATGGTGATATGGTGGAGGATGTTATTGATAGAAGTCAAGTTGGATGGTTGAAGTGGAGAATGCATTGGGCCCATTGTGTGACAGAAAAGTACTGTTTAGACTTAAAGCAAAATTTACTCTTAGAGGCTAAATGCAAACGAATATATCCGTGAAAGGTTTGAAGTAGCTCCAATGGCATGCAAGATTTGAGAGAGTTGTCTTAGATGGTTTGGTCACATTAAATGTCGATCGTCTGATGATCTAGTTAGGGGAGTGAATATTTCAGATTTGACTTATGTTAAAAAAGATAGAGGTAGACCTAAAAAGACTTGGGCACGTTATATAAAAAATGATGTTAGTTTACTAGAATTAAATGAAATTATGACACTCAATAGGACTCAATTGAGAAAATGGATTCATGTAACAAACCCCACTTGGTTATATAAAGGCTTGTAGCTGGTACAGTTAGCAAGGTGAGAAGCAACCGAAAGTGAACCATATACCAGCCTTCTCTTTACATTTTCTCTTAAGAAATAGTACCTTGAAATCATCACTTTTGTCCAACTATTTGGAATTTTTTCTCATATATGCTTAGTCAAATCACAATTGACGTCATAGTTTTTTGGGTAGTATATAGGAAGTCTATCCCTGAATGTGTTTAAGATAAATACATCCATTATAATAAAGACTCAAATGACTGAATGATCATGCAAAAAGATAAACTCGGATTAGAAATATGGCTCTGAAGCAAAAGTTATATAGGTGAACATTTATATTGTTGTAATTGTCTAGAAAACTCCATAGATGTCTATATATACCCTTGGGCTGTTTTAGGCACCGAAAAGTTGGCTATACGAGCCTTTAAACTTTTTCAAATTGCATTTTAATCTTCTCTTACATAATTTTTTTTTTGTTATAATGTTGCAGGCTTTATCGAAGATGCCCTCCAATATTGCTCAAATTCGGTTGGTTAGTCAGCACCCTGAGGTCTACGAACCCTGTGATGATTCATTTGCACTGGTCGATGCTCTCCTAGCCGATCGAGCAAATATTTTAAATCTGCAACCAAGGTTTTGTTTGGAAGTGGGAAGCGGTAGCGGTTACGTAATTGCATCTCTAGCCATCATGCTGCATCAACAAAGTTCTGGGATACAGTATTTCACAACTGATATCAATCCACATGCTGCAGAGACTACTGCTTCTACACTCGGAGCTCATGGTGTTCATGCAGAGATCATCTGCACCGACCTTGCATCTGGTCTCGAAAAGCGTCTTGCAGGAATGCTTGATCTTATCATTGTTAATCCACCTTATGTGCCGACGCCGGACGAGGAAGTTGGTTGCGAAGGGATTACTTCGTCTTGGGCAGGAGGCGAAAATGGTCGAAAAGTGATCGATAGGATCCTCCCTATAGTGCACAACTTGTTGTCGGAGAAGGGATGGCTTTATATGGTCACTCTAACTGCCAATAATCCTTCTCAAATCTGCTTGATGATGAGAAAGATGGGGTATGCATCACGTATTGTAGTTCAGAGATCAACGGAGGAAGAGAGTCTTCATATTATTAAGTTCTGGAGGGAAAATACGGAGGCCAAGAGTTCTGGGTCTTGGATCTCTCATCTTCCATTGTTGTCTTTTTGGAGAAGCAGTGCTTTGGGCTAATATACGAGATCCAAGGAAAGTGGGGTCTTCAGTCTGAAGAGTTTGAAATGGTATAACTTTCCATTCATTTTTGGACTTCTTTTTTTTTTCTTTTTGGATCAAGTAAAGACATGCTGACAACACCTTCGGTCTCTAATGTTCTAGCAAAACAGACTGTATATAGTATACCATGGTTGGATCTACCTCACACACATATTATAATTTCTTTATTGATGAATTTTTAAGGTTTGCTTCATTGATATCAGATCGAAAGATTAGATTATAGGCACGTCATATTTCTTTGGATTAAACTTCTCTATTATTTTTTTAAGGAAGCTTTCATATAAAAAACAGCGTAAAAATGTACAAGCCAAGTGAAGATAACTGAATGAAAAGTATGGTTGCTTGGATCCATCCCTCCCTCCCTCCCTCCCTCCCTCCCTCGAGCATGTGCGCACTTACTCGCTCTTTCTCTCTCTCGCTCTCTCTCGTGGACAGATAATTTAGCTATAAGAGCCAAATGAAATGCACAGCTGATTTTTTTTGAAAGAACAGAGTAGCAATGTGATGATTGTAGATATAATCTATGAACTCATCATTGGGAACTGAAGAACTAAGCCAATTGCCATCTCATATGGTTGTGTATCATTCCTTTTTTCTCTCCCCTTAGATTATGCACCCATTTCATCCTCATGATCTTTATACTACGTTCTCTCTCAAATATGATAGACCTGAGCCCTGAGCAGGCACGATTAATATGGGCTTAAATATATCTTGGTGCTAATTTGTGCCAAGCCTAATGTAGAATGTGAATATTAATGCTTTTCTGGTTCCAACATCTTTTATATAGGTGTAGCCTTCTATTTTTTATAACAAATCATGAGCATCTTTAACCCATGGCAAGACTATGTTAGATTTAGCTTGTGGGACATGTTTAGTTAAAATATTTAGTCCCTCGGGTTTGGGTTTAGGACTTTCGTTGTCCTTACAATATTTTATTTTTCATCGTTGGATAAGCTTTCATCGTTCGAGGCTCTAAGAGTTGCATATAATGATTTTCCTTTCACATGTTCAACTTTATATATGTTATGCTAGCTCTTGATGATCTCATTCCTTTATGTTAGTCTTTACATGCATGATGAGCAACTATATGAATTAATTGAAATAGAGAATCTTGTGCGTAAAACCTTTATTTATCAAGTCCCAATGTAAAATGAATAAACATCATTCGTCAATAATATTATTGAGCTGCTTGTTTAAGATGTAATTAACTATGAGAGCTTGCACATATAAAAAAAATTGATTACCCGAAGTAAACTATATATTCAACACCATATGTTAAATCATGTTTGAATCGTGTTCGATCCTATGCATATTGATATTCAAACTTTGGTATGGTATGATTCAAATAAGATTCAAATATGGTTGGAATGAGAATTGAAAGAAGTTCAAAGATCAATTACCATGCTGTTAGACGTACTGCGTTGTGCGTTTCACGCTATTGTTTGCATATTTGATTCACCAGACGTAATATTTTCTTCATGACTAGCGTTTTTTCTAAATTTAAATATAGGAATTCTTCCCAATGTGATTAATTGATTGATTGCATGCCTTTGTCTAACTTCAAATTGGCTCCAAAATCTAATATTTAAATTTAGTTACAATTGCACAATGTCTTTCCTTGTTTGCTTTGGTTGTAATACGTGTATATGGGGGAAATGATTATGGTTCTATATTTATTTCTATACATGGTTGGCTATAATTTTTAAGAAAAATAAATTTGCTCTTTTAAATTTATCATTTTTTTTATAAATGGCATATTTTTTATATTGATTATATTTTAAATTTTTATTATGGGATGATTAAAAGTAAAATATTTAAATTAAAGATAATTAAAATAGTATTTCAATTTAAAGTTATATTTTAAATATTTAAAAGTCAAATGTAGCGAGCAACTATATGGCTTGTGAATTGATAAAAATATCATTGACGCATTATTATTGCATAATTAAAATTATATTAAACTAAATATAATAATTATTATGTTATCCGATTCTGACTCGATTAATTCATTAAACTTTACACCTATCTTTTTTGATTTATCACGCAATTAATGATTAGGTGGATGAGTATATCCGTGATAGGGTTGGTGTAGCTTTAGTGATGGATAAAATTAGAGTTGTCTTAGATGGTTTGGTCACATTAAATGTCGACCATCTGATGATCTGATTAGGAGAGTAGATGTTTTAGATCCGATTGATGTTAAGAATGGGAGGGATAGATCTAGGAAGACTTTGGCATTTTATATAAAACATAATCTTAATTTATTAGAATTAAATTGAATATATGTCACTAAGGGTCCGTTTGGGGCAGCTTAAATGTTATCGTACCGCTTGGTTCACGCGTTTCGCTAGCTTATCTGAAACAGCGTTTGGATTTTTACACTAAAAGCAGGTCCGTGGGCCGTGTTTCAGGATAAGAAGCGCACAAGCTGCCCCAAACGGACCCTTAGATAAGATACAATGAAGAAAAATGATTCATGTAGCCGACCCCACTTAGTGGGATAAAGATTTTGTTGGTGTTGTTGTATGCAATTAGATTTCTCAAATGCATGCATATTCTTACATCCAAAATGTACGATATTATTTTAATCGCCAATTTCACCGGCAGAAATTTATCCCAAGTGCAATTAGCTGAGGTTGGTTAAACTAATCACTGATAAAGAAATTTAATGATAATCATGATTTGTATTAATTGAATTTAATTAAAGAAAAATATTTGATTGATTCATTATATATATTAATTTTTTAGAAAAAAATTAAAGAAAAATTTTTATTTTGAACAAATACTCGATTGCAGGCGGTGTTTAATAGTACCTTGGATTTACATTAAATAGAATTTATAAAATTTGATAAATCCAAGTTTATGAAAGTTAATGTGTGATGGAGGAGCAAGCGAGCAACCACAGACTGAATCTGTCTTGCAATTAGATTAACATCGTAAAAAAGCTAGAATGCGAGGAAAGAAAGACAGAGCTCACGAAAATTTGATCTAAGGAAGCATTGGATTCAATTTTTATCTTTTTGATGTTTGGCTGGAGTTATACTCTCTAGCAAATAATTCCTTAAGTTTAGGTTCTTAAGAGGTGTTTGGTAGTAGCTTTAGATTTGCGTTAATATGATTTATCAAACATGTGAAATTATGTGAGCTCGCGAGGAAGATAGAGCACAAGACCAATGTTGGAGTAAATCCATGTATTCCCTCATAGTCGGATTTGATACATCTGGAATTGAAGAGGAGACAAAACGAAACAAAAACAGATGGAATGAGAGAGAATTGGATTTAATGTAGAGTCTCTTTTTGGCATTTGACTGGATAGCAAACATCTTAGCCTGTTTAGACTCAGCCCTCTTCAAGTAGCCCTCTGAGGAGGCGTGTAAACGAGATGAACACGAGCGAGTCCAGGCTCGGCTCTTGTTCGTGTTCAACTGGTTAAAAAATCACTGTTCATGTTTGACTCGTTTATATTTTGAACAAAAAAATGTGTTCATGTTCGACTCGTTTGTTTAACGAGCCGAACACAAGCTATTCACAAATAAATAGTTGTTTTTACAACCTTAGTCACACAATTGTATGATGTTAATGGTTGTTGTTGAGAAATTTTAAGGCAAAGAAACGAGAATCGACGCAAATTCAGAAGAAAACACAGATTTAACGATATTTGGCAAAGATGTCTACGTTCTCGAGAGCAGAGCAATAACTTTTATTCAATTTCAGAAAGAGTACAGAATACCCCTTAGGGTTACAATATATATATATATATAT
>JXCR01001035.1:155248-175511 GCA_002079205.1 Phalaenopsis hybrid cultivar
TATATATATATATATATATATATAGCTCTGATTTACAATATGTAATTACAAATTTACCCCTATACCGTACAGCGGGGGGCGTTGCCTCTGCACCCCAAACCCACATAACAAAACTCCTCTAATTTGACAAATGTTTCCACTCCACTTCGCTCGCTTCGTTCTGCTCCAGCACCTGTCCCTTATCTGGTATATGAGCCATACCTAACAAATCTTCTCATTCACCAATATCCAACCCTTTAGGAGAAAGAAACCTGAGAGTTTCTCATGTACCAATGTGGGTTGAGCCACCATGCTTCTCTAGAAATTGTGAATATTTAACAAGTTCAAGCAATGCAATAACTTGTTGAAAGTAATTGGCTTGGTCAACATATTAGCTACATTCTCATTAATATGAACATTCTCAACATTATCTCACCAGAAGCAATCAATTCTCTGATCTCATGATACCTGACATCAATATGCTTGGATCTCATATTATACATTTTGTTCTTAGCCAAATAAATTGTAATTTGACTATCACAATGCAATTGAACCTTATATTGCTTAATACCCAATTCATTTACTAGCTCATTAAGCCATAAGATTTTTTAAGTAGCTTTAGCTACTGCCATTTAGTCAGTCTCAGTTGTAGATAATGTTACAATATATTAAACTGTAGATTTCCAACATATAGGTCATGCATCAAGAGTAAACACATACCTAGTTGTAGACCTTCCACTCCACTCCGCTTGTGAACTCTAGTGGTTCACTCTGTTTCGCTCTAGCATATGTTCCTTATTTAATATATGAGTCACACCTAACGGTTGTGAAGAGATATAAATCTTATTTTTCATACTAAGATATTTTTTAAATATAATTTAATATATTTTATTCTTTTTTAATTAATAATTTTAATTGATTATAAATTTATAACTTTGTTGTAAATTAAATTTCTTAAAAATACTACTCGGTATATATATATATATTCGCGAACAACGAGCAGTAGCTCTGCCCAAAGCAGTGTCGGGAAATGGAGAAGACTCTCGACGAGCTGCTCTGCGCCGCTGCCATGGCTGGCAACAGCGCGATGGTCCGAGACCTCCTATTGAGAGGTGCCGATCCTTCCTTCTTCGACTCTGAAGGCAAGACTCCTCTAATGCACGCCGCTGCGGTAGGCCATGGGGAAGTCGTCCGCTGCCTTCTCGACGCCGGTGCTCCCTGGAACGCTCTTTCCCCCTCCAACGTATCCGCTGGTGATCTAGCTATGGAGAACGCCCATCAGGAGGCCTTTGATGTCCTCCTGAACTTCGCCATCCAGGCTGAACTAGTTCTCGGAACCATCGCTCGCGGCGGCGGTGATGGGGAAGGCGCCGCCTCG
Source organism: Phalaenopsis hybrid cultivar (assembly GCA_002079205.1). Taxonomy (NCBI): domain Eukaryota; kingdom Viridiplantae; phylum Streptophyta; class Magnoliopsida; order Asparagales; family Orchidaceae; genus Phalaenopsis; species Phalaenopsis hybrid cultivar. Next base: position 156,606 of record JXCR01001035.1, read on the forward strand.
CAGGAGGTGTATTTGAGCGAGAGGGTTTCTTTTGGAGAGGACAGAATCGTGGATGCCGAGAGCAAGGCGGTCATGATGGCGTGGGAGAAGCCGCTGATGGAGGCTCACGCTAGGGCGATCTGCTGCTTCGGCGATGTTGGTGGGAAGATACTCAATGTGGGCTTTGGGATGGGGCTAGTGGACGAGGCTATACAGAGGTACAAACCACTGGAGCACACTATTGTGGAGGCGCATCCTGAGGTTTATGATCGGATGATACAGTCTGGCTGGGGGGAGAAGGAGAATGTGAAGATTGTNTAGAATCCAATGTTATTAGAGAATTCTTTCCATCCATATACTTCCTAAATGGGGTGGATTAAATGCCAAAATCCTCTCTTTTGGAACGAATTCAAGAAATTGATTATATATTTCTGTCCAGGAATTAACCTTGGACCTCCACCACTTTAGGAGGAAATATTTTGTACATATAGCTTATGTGCGGATTGGTGGTATTCAAGTGGTATTATGGTGGTATTGTTCCTGAATACCACCAATTCGCACCGATCTTACGTGCACACAATATTTTCTCCCACTTTAGAGATAAAAGACAACCAATCAACTAAGTGGTTGGTGGTTAAGGATTTGAATATAGATATTTTGATAAAGTTTGGTTAATCAGAGGCTCGGCCTGGCCCCTTTTAGATGATTTGAATTTCTTAGAATATGATTCATAGTCCACTGTTTAGATATGTTTCAAATGGAACATGTACATTCAACCTAAATACAATAGGTTTCAACTTGTATATTTGGGAAATTTACTTGTGCACCACACATTTCTTATGTATTTACATATCTGATACCTAAAATTTGATAGTGGATGTCAAATATTTGAGTATTATGTATATGTATTTGAAACTTTGATTGTTAAATATATAAATATCTAAGAATTATGTAGTCAACACGTATTGTTCTCTATTTATTTTTGCGTGTAATAGTTCTTAGATAACAACATTGGAAAATTTGAGTAGGATTATGCACTTAACAAATTGAATATTTATTTTGCATGCTTACTAAGGAATATGTTGCCACAAAATTACTTATGGGCTGGCTTAGGCAAAAAGTGATGAGTAGTATTTTTTTTTAAAATGACGATGTTAAGTAAAAATAGAATAATAATGGAAAAATTTTATTACATAGATTCATAAAAAAATTACAAGTTTTCTTTTTCTTTTTACTCTAAGGGGGGATAATATTGTAATTTACTTCATACGCTTGTCACTAAAAGCTTAATAAAAATTATGATAGTGCATAACAAATAAAGCTCAAAGTTCAAACTCTGAGTATTAAATCACCCTAAGCATGTTGCCTGTTAGAATATTCCCAGTATATTCGTAGATAGCACAAGCCGACAACCGAATCTAGACAATTTGCAAAATTAATTCAGTGGATATAATTCCACATAATCATTCAAATAGATCAGTTGATTCAATTTAAAAGAGTATTAAAGCTTGGCTCGGTCTGTTTGTTAAGCAATTCATATCGTCTCATTCAACAAATTCGTATAACAAGCTAATTCAACAAAATTAAGTAATTTCATCAGCTTCATCAGCAGCTTAAAAGTGTTATCATATATGATAAACTAAACAAACTGACATAAGTTTCTATTATCTCGAGTTGTCTACTTACTTTTGCGTAGGCGTCTATATAATCTTCTCTGAGTGTAGCCAAACAAAACTTATAAATGTAGTAGTTTATCCACGAGATGGACATAAAAGCGAGGATAAATAAAGTTTTTTTTTTGTTGCATCTCCATATTTCGTTAATCATCTTTTCTACACTTCTTTTACAAGTTCTACCTAGGCGATGTGAGACCACAAGCAATTTGGGATTTAACATCCTTCAATGTGTGGTGAGCGTAGATCATACCACAAATTAAAAGAGGAGTTTTCACTGGGAAGAACCTCATATTCGAGAAGATTCAATTAATATGGAGTGTACTCAGGAGTTTTTTATACAATAAATGAACAAACTAAAAGAATAGATGGCACATTTGATTTGTGAAGCATCGGAGCATGTACTTTGAATTACATCTAGAGTTCAAATGTCATATGGTTCCACTGAATCATTGGTTCGGAGAGGTGTAATACTAGCGTAAGGAGTAAGGAGAACGCTACCATTTGTGGCAAGTGAAGTTAATGAAATTATTTTACATATAGTGAAGTTTCCTCTCTTTCTGATCATTAGAGGGAGAGAAGGGAATAACGAAAATGAAGAAACCATTAAAGAATGCTTTTTCTAGAAAAATCGTAGAGGCAGAGGAGCCATAGAGGTTTAAGATTTCGTCTTTAGAATCTTATAGAGGGAGATCAAAGTTTGTTGATCATTTGACATCATTTGTGTTAGTTGTTTATTTGTTGAAAATCAACGACGCACTAAAGTGTCAACTATTCTTCATGACTTTAAAGCATTAAACTCTCAGTTGCTTCAACAATTTATCAGTTAGAGTTATTATTTCTTGTGGGAAATTAAGTGCATTTTCATTGTGTGACTTGTGTTTAGAAGTTGCAACACAATTCTACTACTTTCTTAAGAATTTGCTAGGAACAAAGAGAAAGTTTGAGAAGTTTTGTTGCCAGATTTCAACAAGAAATGTTGAATGTCAGAGATCTAGAGTCAATAGTCACTCATGTTGCATTAGCTCAGGGTCTGCGAGAAGATCAATTCTAATATGCTATTGGGTTCCAACACAAGAACCTTAGTTGAATTATTAGGATTAATCAATAATCATTTATTTGATGAGTACAACTCATTTTTGAGTTCATCTAGAGTGAAAAATGGAGAACATAATTTTAGCTTGGAGAACATAAGTCACCCTGATAAGAAGGGAATATACAAAAATTTTGTGAAAAATTAGGTTTGTTCGTTTGTGGCTGATTAGATTTGAGAGAAATTTGATGTGGCAGGGAAGAAAGTAAGTTGCTACTTTCAAATCACTTAATGCTAGTTGTGACTCCATTGAGGGCTCTACGATTGAGATAGTTGATACGAAGAGTTCTTCAAAAACCTGCATCAATGAAAGCAGACAGTCATTTGCTTGACCCTAAAAAGTGTTGTCTATCACTGAGATCATGACCATGGTATTGAGGAATGCCAACATCCGAGGAGTTTGATTGAAGATCTAATAAAAATGAAAAGTTAAAAGGAGTTTATCACACAAGAGATGAACAAAGAGAGACAAGGAAGACATTGGTAGAAACAAAAGTTCAAAATGAACCAATTGCAACTCCGGTTGTTCACATTGCATCGATACTTCCAACAATCCCGGGTGAATATTTGCCAGTGTGAGGGAATTCATTTAATGATGCCATCATAGTTATGACTTTGATTGTGAACTATTAGATAGGGAGCATCTTGATCGACATGAAATTCAACAAATATTTTGTTTGAATTATATTTGAAAAGATGAATTTGGGTAACTCGCACCTTATTCGGACTTTAGGATCGCTCTTTTGATTTTTTAGAGAGCGAAAAGAGACATGTGGGATTATTTCTTTACCATTAAGGGTGAAGAAAATAAACAATTCATCGTGATGACAAATTTTATAATGGTATATCTTTCTTCAACCACTTACAATTGTATTTTTTATCGGCCTATTCTAAATACCTTCAAAATGGTTTTGTCAACATACTACGTGGCACTTAAATTCCCAGGAAGCATTCAAGTGATCACAGTGCTGGGCGATTCTAGTGCAATCAAGAGCATATTATTGGAAAGATGTAGGCTATGTACATGAAGATATTTTGCAGCGCAACATGTAGAAAAGAAGCGGTTTAGAAGCAACTTAAGTTATTGAAGAAGTTACAGTATCAGAGACTAGATCTAATAGATTATTCCATTTAAGCTTTAATTTTGATGCTATATTAAGTGATGAGTTGATTACTATTTTGAAGGAATACCAAGATGGATTCACTTGACTGTAGATGAATGTTGGTAGTCGACATTGATGGCACTTTTCAACGACTTAATATTGATCCCAGAGTTCGGTTAATGAAAACAAAAGATGAGACCTATGACAATTATACTAACTGAACTAATTCACGAAGAGTGCATATGCCGTTAAATGTTGAATTCATCAGGTGCCAAAATTTAATAAAAGATGGAGAATGTGCATTGATTTTCCCAATTTAAAATCAACGTATCCAAAATACAGTTATCTTTTGTTGTGGGTCGATGTTTGGGACTCTCAATTGGTTATTCAATAATGAGTTTTTTTGATGTTTTTTCAAGATATCACCTGATAAAAATGCACCTAATTGATAGCAAAAAGGCTGCTTTTATTTTTAAAGATGGAGTATATTATCATAATGCGATGTATTTTGGGCTTAAGAATGCTGGAGCTACATACCAAAAGTTTATGTAATCTTTGCAAACAAAAAGGAAAAATATTAAAAGTTTATATTAATGATCTCTTAATTAAAACTAGATTCTCAAGGCAACATATTGAAGATTTGAAGAAACCTTTAATACTTTGAGAAAATTAAATAAGTCGAAATGCATTTTTAGTGTGTGGACAAGAAATTATTTGGGTTATTTATTTATAGCAGAAGTTATTTAGATGAATCTAGAAAAAGTGAAAACTAACTTAGAAATTCCTTCATATAAAGGAGTTGCAAATGTTGACGGGCAAATCACTAGTTTGAGTTGACTCATATCTAAATTCACAGATCGATGCTCAACCTTTTTCCACGGGATGAGAAGTTCAAACGCTGAAGAACTATTATTTTCTGCTTCACTTATCTAGAGTCCTAAGAAAGCGAAGAATTGTTCATATATCTTGTAGTAGTAAAAGAAGTTAGTTTGGTACTCGTTAGAGATGCAAATATGAAGCAATTTCTTATTTATTATGTTACTAAAATTTTGAGACAGGTGGAACTTGGATATCCTATCAAAAAATTCACTTGGCTTTAATTGTCTGATTCTCCTTGGTATTTTTGTAATTTCTTCAGCATCATCAGTTTCTTTTGTATTTTCTGCTTCTTCGATATGTAAAATTGACATGGTTGGATTGGGATCTTCCACAGTCCTGGGAACTTATTCTTCAGACGGATCATTTCCCTGTGCTATGTTTCTATATTCATAGGGTATTCAAGGAGAGCGATCGTTTTGAAGCTAAGAGGCTCAATAGTTTGAGGAAAATCAGCTGCAAAAATGGGAAAAACATTAGTTATTTTTATTCGGCGAACTCCCAATGTGATAAATGTGAGAAGAAATAAAAGGACGACTCACTTAAGAATCCGTAACTTTTCCAAAATGAAGGGAGAAATGAACTTCTTAACTTCTAGACTCATTCTTTTAAGAGTGGTACAACTTTTCAATTCTTTAGGCGTCATCTTCAGAAGAGCGGACCTGTATTTAGGAAATGGTTGTGGTCTTGCCATTAGGAATCAATCATTGACTTTTATTATTAGGCTATTCTCTTCTGTTTATATCTCTAGTTTATTCTAGATTTGATTCAAGTCAATCCATTAGTCCTCTTTTTAGTTTACTTTCAATCCTTAACTCATCCCTTTTGTAGAATTCTTGGCCTTGCTTTGCTAGAATCTTAACTCACTTTTAAACTAAGCTAATTGGGACCAACTATAAATTTTTCATAGGATTCCTTTGGCCTCATTAACAAATAAGAGGAAATCCATATCTTTTTAACTCAAGTTTAATCTGTTAATCTATTTGAACTTCAACAGTGGTCAATTTAAACCCAGATTATATTGATTAAGTCGGCCACCTAATCAACCATCACTTATGTTAACTGTTGATATCCTAGTAAATACTCTAGGTGCAAATTGAGTTATCTCAATTTGAGTGCACACTAGGATTTTCTTAATAATTTTGTTACACTTTATAAAGGTAATTGTTAATTTATAGATCCTATATTTAATCGTCATATGATCCCCAATAATTAGCCGCATGACTCCTACATTGTGCCACCCAAGGAAATATTTGGCATCATCTTTAATCAGCAAATGAAGTTGCATAAGTTGCATTGCAATTTTTATCGGTTATAATAATGAATGCAATAAGGGAAATCTCAGAATTACAAAGTTTTTGCATAAATTTTGTATGCATAAACTTTTTATACATGCAAATTTCACCCACAAAAAGTTTTATCGGGACCTCTTTTGACAATAAATTCCATCACTGTGTCGAGATCATCAACATAATTTAAACGAGACTTCCTGTGTCAAGATTTGACGTCGCTTGGTCCTATGTTAGAATGTAAATACGTAGTAATTGTGTGTTATGCATATCATTCTGCCTTATTTTAATCTCACTAATAAGACACTTTTTTTTTTTGTCTACTGCATGCATAAAGATAGCTAAGAACTATTATAACTATGACTGCAACGTTTGCATTGTATGAGGGCATGGAAATGTGGCCTTGAAAGAACTATGTTCTAATTTACTCGCATTAAATGTTAAATCGAGCAAATTATGATTCTCTCTAACAATATTTCCAAGTTATACCTAAAGCCAAACTCTTCAACATCCTCAATCATACAGGAATATTCTTCGACACTTACGGTGAATACTATGACGACATGAGGGAATTCCACCAGAATCTTCACAGGCTGCTTAAGCCAGGTGGAATCTATTCCTACTTTAATGGTTTTTGTGGCAGCAATGCATTTTTCCATGTTGTTTACTGTCAGTTAGTTGCTTTAGAACTTGAAAATCTTGGTTACAGTACTCAGTTTATTCCCTTGCCTGTCAAAGAATGCATTTCGGAGGACATTTGGAAGGGTTTGAAGCACAAATACTGGCAACTAGATACATATAATTTACCTGTTTGTCAGGCTTCACTTGATTCTGAATGATTAGAACCAATGCTGTTAAGTTTTGACATTAATTATTGTTTTGTTTTTTATGTTTGCACTAAGATATTGTGCATGCTTAAATATTTGGGAGATGTACATACATACCACACAATTCCTAGTATATACATATTGGACACCTAAATTTTGATTTTTGCATTTATAATACTTAACTATGCATAAAAGTTAGTAATAGACTAATAGTAATATTTTTGATGTGATAATAAAGATTTGAGTGTTATAGGTGTAAAAATTAAAATTTCGGTGTTATGGTATGTAAATAAATAGGAAATGTCTGTTATGCAAATGTCCCGTATTTGTGTATTCTTATGAATTTATATATTTAACACCTTAAGTTTGATATTTACATTTATAACATCTTGCCCATGCATAAGAAGGTGCATTTGACTTCTAAAAATTCAAACTGGTATTTTTTATGGGTGTTGAAGATTTAAATGTATGAATGGAAATCTTAATATTTAGATGTTAGATATGTAAATGCATGAGAATGGTGTAGCATGTAACTGCCCCTTGTAGTTTTGCAGGTGTTGTTATTTTGCAGCACTGTTTGTTGTGCCAAGTAATAGGAGATTATTTTTTTTTACTGCTCATTTTATGTGATGAGCCTCGAAGTCTTCAGTTTATGCCTTTCTTACGCCATTGATGGTTCCAATTTCTGCTTTAAATCGATCGAATTTATACGCGTTTTAGGCGATGGCTAGGTCAGCTGTACTGTGCAGGCATGACTTCGAGGGTGAATTTGATTTTGCCTTGGGCCTGCGTGTACAAGATGGACAGTTGTTTTGCTTACTAGCAATTTTTTTTTATTTATTAAAGATTTACACACATATCACTCAATTCTTATGTATTTACACATCTAACATTTAAACTTCAATTTTTACATGCATGCCGCCCTAATTATACTTGAAAAGGTTCATCTCATTGTTTAGAAGTCCAATTTGATCTCTATGCCCAAAGTAGGAGGAAGATGCATGGTCTAAGAAGAGGCTTTATCAACAAAATCCTTTGGGCATTCATCTGACTCTTATCATTGCTTCTTTTGAATTGACATTGACCTCCTTAGATTGTATTCAAGTAAGGGCATTGGAGCTCTTTCCGTTGACCTGACCTATCATCATTGTTTTCTAATTACTTGGATGCTGCCCTTAGACAATCTGCGGAAGCAAATTGTGAGGGAGATAGAAGCTTGTCTTCACTGCACATGAAGTTGTGGGACTTGAAAGAATAGAATGCCTCATTATAAAGGGCACGGGTAGTAGATCATTGGCTTAATTTCTAGGTTTTGGGACTTTAGTATCCAACCGATATTTTGTTGTGAAAAATGTCACATTTTGGTTTAACTTTTTACAGGAAAGAGTCAAATGGACAAAGAGTTTATATTATTGCTTGCTTTGGACTAGATGTCATAGTATTAGATTTATTAGGTTTTCATAGCCATTATTATTTATTAATTCCCCTTATTCTGCATTATTTGGTTTTCTTTTTATATTTATTTTGTTTTATTTCTTTGGTTGTGTTTTTATTTCTTTCCTTATTAAGTCGATTGTAATTAGGTTTAAGTCTAAGATGTATCAATGAGAAATATGCTGTCTTGATCACCAATTGGATGCTCCATCCTAGTCGTCGGCCACCTGCTGGTCTTCTTCCTTCAGAGTTCTTCTTGTCGATTTACATAGATCTATAGTTTTCAGATCCACAGAAATCTTCCTGCTGTTTTTCCATATATGTAGTTTTCCACAGACCTGCAATTTTCTTCTTGTCGTTTTCCTCCTGCAGTTTTTCAGAACTCATTTTTATGTGAATCCCTGCCTGTAGTGAACTATTCATGCCACAGATCCTAGTAGCCGCAGGCTCCAACAAAGAGCCAACCTTTCTTCTACCTGCTGTTTTCTTTTGTCGTAACCTTATTAGAATTCATCGATGGGTCAAAATCTCAACATCTCCTTTGGCTCAGTCGGAATTATGGCGGATTCTGCCAACTNCCTTGATCACCAATTGGATGTTCCATCCTAGCCGCCGACCACATGCTGGTTTTCTTCCTGCAGAGTTCTTCTTGTCGATTTACATAGATCTATAGTTTTCAGATCCGCAGAAATCTTCCCGCTGTTTTTCCATATATGTAGTTTTCCACAGACCTGCAATTTTCTTCCTGTCGTTTTCCTCATGCAGTTTTTCAGAACTCATTTTTATGTGAATCTCTGCCTGTAGTGAACTATTCCTGCCACAGATCCTAGCAGCCGCAGGCTCCAACAAACAACCAACCTTTCTTCTACCTGCAGTTTTCTTTTGTCGTAACCTTATCAGAATTCATCGATGGGTCAAAATCTCAACATCTCCTTTGGCTCAGTCGGAATTATGGCGGATTCTGCCAACTCTGAACCACTTCTTGAAGGTGTTGTTGATTCCACTGGAGGATTAACTCCAATTTTCACTCTCTTGCAAACCAGAGGAATCCTTAAAAGACATTCTTGCTAAGTCATTTGAAATGAAGGATTTGAGATCTCTCTGGTACTTCTTAGACATTGAATTAGCTCGATCATCTTAGGACATTTGCCCATATCAACATGTCTCCCATCTCAACACAACTATGTGGTTGATCTTGTAAGATAAAATAATTTTCTTCTATGCAAACCTGTGATTGCCCCTATGGATCGCAATGAAAAATTATATGATATTCTCAATGTCGTGTCGGTCTAGAATACTCACTACCAGCGTCTTATGGGGGAACTCATCTACCTCGCTTATACTCGCCCTGACATATGTCACACAGTTGGTATAGGGAGTCAATTCACGCATGACCCATATGAGTATCATCTCCAAGTTGTCCACTGGATTCTCTACTATTTAAAAGGTACACCGGTCTTAGGTTTTTTTTCACGTCACATCTCTCGGTCTATTGTTGTTTATACAGATGCTGATTAGGCCGGGTCAGTTCATGATCGACGTTCCACCTCAGGGTAATACTGGAAAAACAAAAAACTGTGTGGTTGTTCGGAGTTGTGTTGAAGCTGAATTCCAATCCATGTTCTTGGGGACTGTGAAACCCTTTAGCTATGCATTATGTTCCGTGAACTATGCATGCCAACTGTTGAGAAATTAGGGCGAAGAAAAAATGAATCGACACAAATCCAGAAGAACACAATGATTTAACGAGGTTCGGCAAAGATGTCTACTTCCTCGGGAGCAGAGCGGCGACTTTCTTTCAACTCCAGAAAAATATTACATGATATAGAATAGAGTCTTAGACCTAGGGTTACAAACAAACCTATTTATGACCCTAGAGTATACTCTGAGTACAATATGTAATTACAAAATTACCCATGTACCGAACCGCGGGACGTTGCCCCCGCACCCCCAACTCATATAACAAAACTTCCCTGATTAGACATATTCTTTCGCTCCGCTCCGTTCCTTTCCAGCAATTATAATTTCATTGGACTCCGCACGTAGATTTACGTGCGGAGTCCTGATGTAATATTTTTTCTTAGCATACATACCATGTATTTCAAATTCTTATTATCACTATTACTTGCTTTTTTTAAGTAAACTATACATTTTGATTTATGACATTGAAAGGTTATGGATATAAATATGAAATTTTTGGAATTAAGTATATGAATATATAAGAATTGTGCGGTATGTAATTTTTTTTTTATGAAAATTAATAGTGAGAATAAATTTAAGGGTGCCTTTTTTAATATATATACATATATATATATNTTGCCTTCTTATTTTGATTTGTCTTAGAGATTTTAGGGCACCTTTGAATAGGAATTTATTTTTTACAGTTATATTTAGTGCTGTAAGAGGTGTAAAAAATTATTACCCTATTTTTTAATATTTATAAAAAGAAACTTTTCCAAAAATTATCTTTCTTGCAATAGCTTTGTAATTACTTTTATGAAGTTTTCACTGGTTTCAAATATGAGAAGTTTTTATGTGCGGAGTCCGCACATACAGATCTCTGCTGTGATACAACGGACGTCCGTTCATTATTATTATTATTATTATTATTTTCCTTCGTCAATCTTAACTGTAGTCCGTATGTGCGGACTCCGCACGTAAAAAATTTTCGTCAAATATACCTTTCTTCGACTGAATTTAAGGGATTGGATGCCACTTTTTATACATGTTTTAAAGTGTGATTAATTAAATGCATAGAAAGTAAGGGCGCGCACTCTCGGGTTGTTTGGTAAAACTATATTTTATTTGCATTTCAAGAAGCTCTAATGGAAAAAAAAAAAGTATTTTGTAATATGTCCCGACTAAGGGTCCGTTTGGGACGGCGGTGCGGTGCAGTGACAGTGTGATACCATACTGCATCTTTGTCTATTTGGGTAAACTGTGTTTTGACAGTTTTTTCAAAAAATTACCGTTGAAATCTACATTTTACCACTGTCATGGCTAGGTGCGGGGTGACAGCTTTCTAGATGCGGTCTGACTTTTTCAAGAAAAAATAATAAAAAATAATAATTTGTAGAAGACATAACATCAGGTTATTTTTTAACAGCATCACAACCATTTTTTAGTAAGTTGCAGTTGCCCTAAACAAATCCTAAGTGAGGTGGCTGCTAGAAAGTTGTATTTGATTTTTTGAAAAAAAAAACACATTACTTCGTAATAATCACTGTTAACTTCTTAAATAACTGCTTCTTCTATAACTTCACACATATTTCAAATAGCTGCAAAAACCCTAAGCAAATCCCTGGACTGCTCTCGTTAATTGCTTTCTAAGGTTGTAATTGAGTCGAGCTGAGCCGAGCATGCCATGAATTAAATTTGGCATGATTATATTATAAGCTGTTTATGTTCTACTCTAGTTAGAATCAATCTTCCACATAAATGTTCACACATAGTTCTTAAAACTTTTTTAGTAATTATATTTATTTTGTATTTGACTTAATTATTTTAATTTAAGTGGTACTTCCACAAATTAATAAGCAACTAAATATTTGAATTAATACTTAATTTATTTATATAATTAATAAATAAATATTTTATAAATCTAAGCGAATAAGCTCAAATTAGTATTACCTTACACTAATTAAGTAAGATAATATGTATGTTGCAAGGTTTCTTGTACTAAAGTAATACATATATGTTTTAACAAATTAGTCTATTGAAGTATAATAAGAAGGAATTTAATTAGATTAATATGCATATTGATATTAAATTATAATATATTATTATTAAATATATAATTAAATTATAAGATATTACTAATTTAAAATTTATTATTAAAAACAACAAATAATATTATAATAATTTCTAAATATTTCTAATTCCTTTAAATTTTTATTAGTTATGCTTGAGGCCATCTTGATCTTAGAAATTAATTTTATAACATTTTAAAGTCATTTAAAGTTATAATAAAATTTGATTTAAAATAATTAACTCAACCAAAAAAATATTTTCAAAAATCTAGAGTTCAGAAAATTCATTTGTCCGATCTCGACCGTCTATCACAGCAAAATTGTATTTCGGTGAGCCTCATTTAAAAAATAAATAAATAAAAAAAACTGTGATCGACGACCGAGATCAAACGGCGCATGCATCTCTGAATAATTTCTCGTTGTTGAGGGACTATAAAATATCCCCAATACCTTTAGGTAAGGTGCACACTTTGTTGTGCCTTTTTATGAATAATAAATTTATCCCTTAGAGTAGATATTCTACATTTATGTATTACTTTAAAACTCCAAAAATAACTCAAATAAATACTATTAAAACTTAAATAAAATCCTCAACTTCTTAACATAAAGATAATTTTAAGCAAAATTAGAGCTTGATTAGGAAGATAATCACATGATCTATAACACTGACTAAATAATTTGTACAAATGTGAGCAAAAGTAGAGCTTGATTATTAAATTATATTTTTAATAAAAAAATATTTTTTGAACAAATATAGGAAATAGTCATAGAACAAAAAAAATTGAAGTGGAGCTCAAGCTTCAAAGATCTAAATAAAGAAAGCATAAGCCTATTGTGGCATGACGGAGTTGAGCCCTTATTGTTAGGGTAATATGGGGGCGTCTTTTTCTCTTGAAATAGTTCTTCTGACATTGACATTATGTTTGTCTGAGTAAGATTTTCTCGTGTTGAGGTCGTCATAATTAAACAATCATCCAATATATATTTGAATGAAATTTTATTTATTTAATTTTTTTTCTAAATTTTTCATAAATATAGAATCACTGTCATCATCAATTTTTTCATGTTATATAAATTTTTCTAAGATTTAATATTATGGATTCATACATTCATGTTATATAAGTAGGATTGTCAAAAAAGCTCGTTGTTTGCGAACATCTCGTGTTCAGCTCGTTCGTTAAATAAACGAGTTGAACATGAACAAGTTTTTAAAGCTCGAATTATAAACGAGCCGAACACGAATAACTATTTGTTCGCTCGTGTTAGACTTGTTTAAGCTCGAAATAAAAAAAAAATTATATAATTATTTATATAATAATATATTATATATATTTATATCTAAGTTTAAAATATAATTGTTAGTGTGGTAATGTGATTATGTGTCTTCTTTTGGATACATTTGATCCATATTCGAATCCATCACACTACATCTATTTTTTCAGTTTAATTTTAACGAGTCGAACACGAACATAAATATTTAAATTGAGCCGAACACGAACACACTGTTCACAAGCCGGTTTCGAATACGAGCTGATTTCAAACACGAACAAGTTCGAACGAGCCGAAGACAGGTCAAGCTTGAGCTCGCGTTTACAGCCCTATATATAAGTGTGTTTTTATTTATTTATTTATAAGTTAATATTATTGATATTATCGATATAGCAATAAAGAATTCAGTATTACGTAAATATAAAATTTATGTGAAAAATGAAGGAAAGATGGGGGCTCATTTGTAAATAGCAAGGTTTTGGGTGGTTTGTATGTAACCGCCACTTTTTTCAATCGATGGGGATATGGAGCGTGGTTCAGCAACGAAGGACAGCAAAGCGTATAATACGGAAGCTCGCACCCATCGTGTATAAAGAGCTCGCGGTCCAGCCGTTCCCAGTTCCCATGGCATTTGGCGGGCAAATCCAGTAGCCATTTCAAAATAAGAGGGAGAAGCCATTGAAGGAGCTCGGAAAGGGTTAGGGTTTCGTCCTATGGAAATGGATGAGGATGGCGTTCTGGCTAAGGCATCTATGCCCGGTAAGCGTCCTGGTCGACCTAAGAAGAACAAGATTAAGAACAAGGATCCTGACTTTAGGCTGCGGGGAGCGGCTGCGATGACTTTCGATGATGGCGAGGCCATGAAGGTATTCAATCTGCGGAAGAGGGCATCTGCGAAGCCAACTTACTTGGAAATATCAAGCGGAGAGATGGCTAAGGTTGTTGTTGTTGCTTTGATGCGTTTGTTGATTTCGATTTTGCTGCTATCTGATGTTTTATATTCGATTTTAAAGGAGGTGAGAAAACCTGTGCTGAAGCCATCGGGGAAGACAGATCGGAGGAGGAAACGGAGGAATGAGAGAGAGGCCGTAAGGAGCGAGGAAAATGGATCATTAGGATTGAAGGGCATAAATGTGATTGTTCTTTCTTAGTTCTTATTCAGGAGATGCTGGGTCATATCTGTTTGTATTAGATTTAGGATTCCTTATTTAGTAGCCTGTTTTGGTTGCAGGGTGGTGTTGAAGAAGAGAGAGAGGGGATTGCCGAGGGGGTTAAGAAACGGAAGAGAAATTATTTAAAGAATGAGAAGAATGTGGCCGTTAGTTTTTCATCCGTTCAACTTATATTGGGTTTCTTCTGTGGATTTTATCATGATGTTTCATTTGCTTGTGTCTAATGGTTATTAGGCCCAGAAGAAGAACATGCTGACGGTTCAAGATGCCATGGGACATTCCTTGACAAATGAGGAGAAAGGGGTGGTTAGTTCCCCAGTTCAACTCATATTGTTTTTCGTCTGTATTTTTTCCTTTTATCATTTTTTGGGTTGCGCAGTTTTTTGTGTTTCCTTGAAATTTTTATGCTTAATGATGATTAGGTTCGTAAGAGGAAGATGCTGAAAGGTGATGATGCACTGATGTGCCATCAATGCCAAAGGAATGACAAGGGAGGCATAGTGCGATGTCAAGCTTGCAAAAGGAAGCGGTATTGTTACCCTTGCAGGAAGAGATGGTGGGTGGATTCCTCGTTGTCCTTTTTTAAATCTCATTTTTCTGTCTTTCTCAATATAAGTTCCGCGATTTTCATTCTCGGTGGTTATATTTGCTTGTTCCATGCCAATGCAATCCGTATCCTTTTTAGACTCACAGTTGATTTATTTGTTCACTTCCTGAATGTCAAATCTTAGACTTTTGGTGTTAAGTTTAGCCATTTTAGTTATATTTGAATTCAATGGTTTAGGTTATAAGCACCAAATTTTCTTTCATCCTTTGCTAACTTCCCAATTAACAATTATTTCCTTTTCTTTCTTCGTTCTCTGCCGCCTTCTTGAATTGATCTTCCCGAACAACACTCGATTCTTTCCTTTTCTATACTTGATTTCTCACTCTTCATTACCGCCTCAGGTTGCCACCTCATTATTCTATATAAGGTGGTTTAGGGCATCACAACCTGAACAACACTCGATTCTTTCCTTTTCTATACTTGATTTCTCACTCTTCATTACCGCCTCAGGTTGCCACCTCATTACTCTATATAAGGCGGCTTAGGGCATCACGACCTCGTTTCACACCGCTCCGTTCTTTCTATAGCCTTTTTTGAAACCTTTGTCAGCTGAGAAGCCGATGATGGGACTGTAACATGTAGAGACCACCAGAGCCCCTATCATTCGGAAAAAAAATTGCGTCCAATAGACGTACGCAGCGCTGCGTGCGATATTGGGGTTATACCGAGGGTACAAAGGGGTTACATCCGCGGTATAACCCTTTGTAACCACCCTGTAACTTTTTGTAACCTATCTGTAACCTAAAATAAGTTTCGCGCTTCTGTTATCATATATTAAGAGGTTACACGTAAGTTACAGGGAGGTTACAAGGGCTTATACCATGGATGTAACCCCCTTGTACCCTCGGTATACCCCAATATCGCACGCAGCGTTGCGTATGTCTATCGCACGCAAATTTTTTCCCTATCATTCATCCTCTTTCATCGTTTTTGCCCAAAGACAATAATCAACTTTAGAGCCGTCTTTATTGTTGAGCCTCCTTAGTTAACCATAACCGATGCAAATGCTAATTTTAAATCAATTAATATTGCTTCTTATGTTAATAATAATATTATTAATATTAATAAATACTAATGAAGTAGAACCTACTTTAAAAAAAAATTATTAGTTTTAATAATTACGGGATTGCTAATAATTGTACAATTTCACTTTATAAAAATTGCTTGTCAACATTTGTTCAACCACTAAAATATTTAGAGTTTTATTTCCACTTCACGATAAGTAATTGTTTTTATTAAGGGATAAATGTACCCTTTATAATTATGGGCTTTATCCCTGTAGTTCATACTAGAATGATGGCTATTTTATAAGATTGCTAGTCATGCCCTTGCTACTTTAAGTAATTATTATTTTGAAATAGTTATACACTTAAAATATTGCTATGTTGAAATCACTAATTGTTTTACTTTTATTGTAAAACCCCTACATATGTGAATAAATCTTGCAATTATAATATATTTTTTTTCTTGCACTTTAGTTTACGAAATGACATATAAATTGATATTACAAGTCTGTGTAAAATATCATATTTCTTACATATTATATCTATGAAAAATTTGGCATGTATGTGTATGATGATATGTAGGTCGATGGAACTTATTGGGATATTGGCCAACCGGACTGACAAACTCATAGAGTGACGATTATACAAGAAATCACCGATTTTCTTGGGTTGGTATTGACCTTCTCAGTTTTAGGGTGTCTGTTAAAACTAACCATATAAGTATAAAAAAACTGAGTAATAATAGCCTGGGTCAAATTTGATATAATTGCGTATTTTCATTCTTCTTGCATTATGATATTATATATTTTCAAATTTGATATTATATATTTTCATTCTTATTGCATTATGATAGTAACAAAACAAACTCATAGAGTGACGATTATACAAGAAATCACATTTTGTTTATCACTCTTATTGCATTATGATATTATATATTCTTATAGTAATCGTTTCTATTTGTTGTTCATACTTTACACTTCATTTTTCTTGCTGTTTATGTTTTGATAAGTAGTTTTCTACTATGTTTGCTCGTCAAATTTTTTGATATTTTTGCATAATAACTTCTATTCGGCCACTAGTAGGATTGTCTCCACCGGAGCAGATGTTTCAATTTTGATTTACTGTTATTGATATTTTTTGGTATTTGTTCTAGTAATTGTATTTTTTATTCTAAGTCTTGGTTGTCATTCATATTTTCATTTCAGTTTTGATCAAGTCAATTTTCATCTTTTCTTTCCGTTGTATCAATATACTATTAATTATGAATAAAATTTATATTTTTTTATTTGTACTTATTGTTATTTGCATATAATTTTCTTTATGAGAATATAAAATACATTTAATTCATTTCATCATGCCTTATATTGTCGGGGTGTACCGCCTACTGGTCTGGGGGTGTGACATCAGTGACATCCATTGTCTCTTAAAACTTTTGATTTATTTGTTGATGATGCTACATAGGTATCCCCACTTAAAAGCGAAGGACTTTGCTATAAAATGCCCTTTTTGTCGGTTCAACTGCAATTGCAAGTTGTGCTTACGCATGATGGGAATCACTGCGGTCTGTTCCAAGTCTTAGCCCTCACTTGTTCACATTCCTTTTTTCCTTTTTTGATACTCAATTTCCGATATAACCAACTAATTTTTTACTCTTAGCCCCCAAAAAGGACCATTCAGGAGGATGAAAAAATACAGCACTATTTGTATGCACTGCATATGCTACTTCCATGGTTCAGAGAATTCAGTAAGGAGCAAGATGCTGAAAAAGAAATTGAAGCAATGTCAAAAGGTAAGGATCTTACAGCTTGAGTATTATGATGGACATTGCCTGCCATCATTCCTTCGCCTAATTTTTATTTTTGATATGCTCTTATAACTAGGCCTTGCACCGAGTGAGATTAAGATAGAAAGAGTTCCTTATGAGAAAGATGAGCGTGTATACTGGTAGTACAATCTTCAATAATAGTAAGTCTATTTACAACTTTTAATGTAGTACCTTCACTTATTATTCAATCTTGTTTTGCCAGCAATTACTGCAGCACGTCATTAGCAGATTTGCATAGAAGCTGCCCTAGTTGCTTTTATGACCTATGCTTATCTTGTTGCCGAGATCTTCGTGGGGGCTACCTATATGGCCAACAAGTGAAGCAAGGTAGTTTAAGTACTGAATTTTTTGAAAATCATCTAAGTGAACCGTTGCAATGGAAATTGAATGCGGATGGTAGTATTCCGTGTGCCCCAAAGGAAATGGGTGGTTGTGGTGGCACTGTGTTGCATCTCAAGTGTATGTTTCCAGAAGATTTATTGTCTGAGTTGGAATTGAAGGCTTACAGAATTCTTGAATACCAAACCTTCGAACATGGAAGCCTTCCCCATGAGCTTATTAATTGCTCTTGTTCTTATGCATTAAGAAATGTTGATTTTGGTATGAATACATTGAGAAAAGCTGCTTCTAGGGAAGGTTCTGATAATTATTTGTACTGTCCAAGTGCAAACGATACTAAGAATGATGAATTGGAACACTTCCAAGGGCATTGGGCTAAAGGGGAGCCTGTTGTTGTTCGTAATGTTCTTGATTTAACTTCTGGATTGAGCTGGGAGCCGATGGTTATGTGGCGTGCTTTGCGGGAGAAGAACAGGAAGAAGGCTAGTTCTGAGAATTTTGAAGTAAAAGCAATTGATTGTTTGGACTTTTGTGAGGTCTGTCATGTCTTCATTTTGACAAGTTGGGCAATATCTTGTAAATCATACTCTATACGCCTGCTTTTGAAACTTCGGCATTAAGCTGTTAAACTTTTAAATCCTTTCTACACACACACAATATAATTATA
>JXCR01001035.1:175748-193197 GCA_002079205.1 Phalaenopsis hybrid cultivar
TACATGGTGGTTATTTTGGTTCGGTTGATCTCCTTTTTTGTCCATTTTATTATAGTTTAATTAAAAATATTAGAGCTTTCTATCAAAATATTATTATCTTTTGAAATAGTTTTGAGCACAACAATGCTTGCATACAGATGGATGAGCACCTCAATATAGGTACGCTACACATGTTTTAGTCATATGATGGTGTATTATAAAATGTCCTTTTATTGTTATTTGTTATTTTGTGGTGTGCGTTAATGGATATTTCTGTTTATATAGTTTTCTTGAGGTGTGTTTTCTGATTACTTGCAATTTTGCAGGTTGAAATTAATATTAGTCAGTTTTTTAGAGGGTATTTGGATGGTCGATTTCATAAGGATGGTTGGCCTGAAATGCTTAAGCTTAAAGATTGGCCTCCATCTAGTTCCTTTGAGGAACGCTTACCACGTCATGGCGTTGAATTTCTTTCTGCTTTACCTTTTCGAGAATATGCAAATCTTCGAGATGGTCTCCTTAATGTTGCAGCGATGTTGCCTGAAGGTGTTTTGAGGCCAGACCTTGGACCGAAGACGTATATCGCTTATGGATTTGAGGAGGAATTGTGCAGAGGGGATTCTGTTACTAAACTTCATTGTGACATGTCTGATGCGGTATTGTAATTTCTCGTGTTCTTGTTGCATATTCTATCTAGAATCATATTAATAATTTATAGGATAAGCAGTGAAAGAATTTTAATTGAATAGATTTCTCTCCTTTTGTTTTTGTTTATGCACGTAGATATTTAACAACGTTGATATGCACATAGTGAACTTAATTTCTTATAAATTAATTGACTAGAGAAAAATATAAAATTTGTAAATTTGCATTAGTGTTTTATCCGATGGTTTTCTGACCTTGTGAGTTTATTGTACGATTGATTAGACTTTCTTCTCTTGATTTCATTAAAGGTAACAATTTTAGGAGACATTGTTTCTAGAGTAGCCCCCCCTCTTGTTGCCCTTAGTAGTTGTCTTTTTCTCTTATCTATACTCTTTTGTTATTCTAGATCTTACGTATACAACTTGTTTGGTTTTTTTTATGATTTTATTTGCAACTATTTTCATACCAACCACCAAACTGAATTGCATTGAAGCCCAACAGAGCTAATGACAAAAAAATGGATCATATGCCTAAAATATAACATGACTTTTGAATTTAATGGTAAGTATAATTTTGGCGATATAGATTTAGTGGAAGTATAAATATTATGATAGATTTGAGTATATTTTGTTGTTGTTTTTTCCCCCCCCTCTCTCTCTAATTCCTATAAATAAAAAGTCTCTTGTAATTGGGAGCATGTATTAGTGAAGAAAATTGCCATTTTTTTATTTTTTTATTTCTGCTTCTCATTCTAAGAGTTTGTTTGGGGCAGCTGCAACTTATTGAATAATCTGCTGATAAGTTGATTAAAAATAATTTGTTGATAAGCTATGTGCGATGGCTATTACAATTTTTTATTTTCTTGGAAAAGCCAGACCGCATCCAAAAAGCTGCCCCCGGTGTGAAAACACTGTTTTCAGCGTTTTGAAAACGCATAAGCTGCCAAAACGCAATTTACCCAAACAGGTCAGGTGCGTTTTCAAAACACCACCGCACCAAATAAGATGCAAGATGACTTCTTCAAGTGGGTTGGTTCACTACCTTTGAAGAACATAAAAGGAAAAAGGGATTCCATTGTAGCAAAGGAGTGCTTTTAGTGGGAAATCTTCAATTGCAGTAAGTTACATTCATTAGATTTTCTATTAGTCTTTTATCTGTGTTGTTTCTAGTTTTATAAACTTTATATTCTTATTTCTAAAGTTGATCCAGCAAAACACTAAAAATATTTTTTTCTTTAACTTTAATTAATGTTTTGTATTAATGAAATTGTGACTAATTGTATAGTTAGCATCATTTGATTAAATGAAGAATACTTATTTTGCATATGGTTACTTTAGGTTTTGGGAATAGAAATAATTATTACTCTTCAATTTCATAGAAAATGATTATAAAATAAATTGAGGGTGATGACTCTCACATTAGAAAACCAACAAAATCAGTCATAACTCTCCATGATAAAAGAAGGAAATATGAATTATGACTTACTAATTCTCACTTGTATAAATATAAAAAATTAATAATAGAATATGCTAAAAATAAACTCTTTCTAAAAGTCCAATACCCCCCTTAAGTTGGATCATATTTATCTGTCATTCCCAACTTGCTTATAAGGAGCTCAAAAGTAGGCTTGAACACTCATTTGGTGAAGATATCTGCAATTTGTTGAACAATAGGGAAAAATGACATGCAAATAAGTTCGTGATCAATCTTCTCTTTTATGAAATGCATGTCAATCGCCTCATGCTTTCTAGATGCTTTGTGCGATCATGCTATACTAGATTTTTAATGTTGGATTTGACTGTTATACTATCCCAGTATAACTTAATTGGCATGCTTATTAGGTTTGTAGATCTTCAAGCATTTTTTTCAACCATAAAATTTCACATACAACATTATCCATGGCCCTATATTCTGCCTCAACATTACTTGCAACCGCATTCTGTTTCTTACTTCGCTGCGTAACCAAATTTTCGCACATATATATGCAATATCCAGAAGTTAATCTTCGGATAATAATTAAGCTTGCTCAATCCGAATATCCAAAAGTTAATCTCCTGATAATAACCAAGTTTGCTCAATCTACATCAGTGTGCGCCTTTATAGTCTTTTGTGTGGTCCTTTGAAAGAGTAAGTTTTTTTTTGTGTACCTTTTAGATATCTAAGGGTTATGTTGATCTCTTCAAGATGTTTCTGATAGGTTGTGCATAAATAGACTTACCAAACTCACAATAATGGTAATATTTTGCTTTGTGTGTGATAAGTATATCAAATTTCCCATTAATTTTTTATGCCTAAATGCAATCATTGGATATCCTTCTCATTTCTCAGTTTTTAATCAGAATCAATTGGAGTGTCTGCAAATCTATACCCACTCATCTTGGTTTCTTTGAGAATATCAAGAATATACTTCTGTTGGGAGAAAATAATTTTTTTCTTTGATCGAATAGCCTCAGTACAAAAAAGAAAAACTTCAGAGATCTTATGTCCTTGTTTTCAAAAATAGTTGATAGAAAAGTATTCAAATGGTTCATCTCACATGCATTATTTCCAGTGAGAATCATTCACATAATTAGTATGACCGTCTTTCATTTAAGCGTCTGAAGAATGTTGTATGATCTCTCTGCTCTTGAGTATACCTCTGGCCTTTAACAAATAGTGTAAATTTTTCAAACCACGCTCCTGGTGATTACTTCAGTCCTTTAACAACTTTGTGCCATATTTCTTATTAAATCTCGAAAGTGCTTTCATGTATACTTCTTTTAAGTCCCCTTTAAGAAATACATTCTTTATATCCAACTATTGTTGGGGGCAACCAATATTTATTGCAAGTAAGAAGAAATTTTACAAAGTTTCTTTTTTTTTTTTGCGATTGGAGCCAATGTTTATAAATAATCAATGTCATAAATCTGAGTAAATCCCTTGACAACCAGTCTAGTCTTGTATTGTTGTTGAGAACTATCAAAATTGCACGATTATAAAGTCCTTTTTTCACTTGTCTTTCATCTCGGTAGATCAACCAATTCTCACATGACATTTGTTTTCAAGAGTTTCATCTCCTCGAAAACAATCTCCTTTCACTTAGGAAGTGTCAGAACATCCTACACAATTTTGGGTATCTTTATATGCGTTAATTTTGAGATAAAGGCACGGAAAATGGGTGAGAGATTTTTCATGTGACACATAATAGAAGAATAGATGTTGAGTGCAAGACATTTCTCTAATGGGAAAGCTTGATTCATTAGACTCAGGATCCAAAGTAGGCTTTGATTTAGGGTTTAGAAGACTTTGAACCAAAGACGAAGTGGACTTAATATGGGGTAAAAAATTAGTGAGGTCATTACGTGAGTTTATGGATTTCGGGCACTCTAAAGGATTCATAGATCCTTTCTTTTGAGTTGCCCTCTATCATGAGTAGACAATATCTAACTGTGCAATTGTCGTAATTTTTTTCCTATTCTTTTATTATGAACATCATGAGATGACATTGTAGGAATTTTAATATCTAAAACCCTCGACACACTCTTTTCTAATATGAAACCGCTTCAATTTTTATGTTGAATATTTAAGGTTGATAATATACTATTGTGGGAGATTTTCAATTTGAAAGAAATTTAGAAACTTGGTAGAAAAATTTTTATTTTGTTCCCTCCCTTAGAGATGAGTTAGAAAAAAAGATTTTAATTAAGGAAAAAAAATTCTTCCTGGGTAAATTTTTTTTTTTAGAATTTAGATCAATGTTTTTATTCCCCTTTTGGTTAGGAGCATAACCAACAAGCTCATTTTTTTGTTTCATGGTTTAGGTTTTCTTTGATTATAATGGTCATTGAAAAGAATTCATCCAAATATCTTCAGGGGTAGAAAAGATGAGAACTGAGTTTTTGGATTTTTTTTTAAATATTAAAAGGTGCTTCGAAGTTTAATATCTTATTGGGCATTTTATTCATGAGAAATGTAAACGTAAAAATGATTTCATCCCAAAGGTATTTAGGCATCTGATTGGTAAATAGTAATGTCCGAGTAATATCCAATAAGTATTTTTTTTTTTGGTGAAACATTTCTGTTGTGGAGTGTTGACACAAGCGCTTTAATAAATTAGTCATTTTTTTAAAAAAAATTGACTCAAAATATTTTTGAAATACTCTTGGTTATTATAATTTCATGATATTTGTGATTTTTTTGAAATTATGTACCATCATGTAAATTTTTTAAAAATTATTTTCACTTCAATTTTTTCTTTCATTAAATAAACCCAATTTATTCTAGTGTGATCATTAGTGGAAGCCACAACTTATTTTTTCCTAGAATTTGCAAGGCTCTTATAAGGACTCTAGGGATAATTACGAATCAGACAAATTTCACATTAAAAAAAAATTATTTTTATTCTGAATAAGTTAGGAAATAGTTATTTTAGATACTTAAAACTTGGATGAGCTAATTTATTATGCCATAATATAATGTTTTAACCTTTAGAAACAAAAATATAATTTAAATCAATACTTTGACATTGTATGTTCGAGTTAAGCCCATCCTTAAAATATTAGTCCATCTTTTCTTTAGCATTGTCAATTCTCCTCCCTATGGTGAATTCCTTAATCAATAAGAATAAAAGTTAATTTTACGTTAATGATCAACACTAGTTTTACTAATGGACAATAAATTTCATTTAGATTAGAAGCATAAATAGCATCGCGAAGGGTTAACAACGAGGAGTTTAACAGATTCTATATCGACAATTGTTGAGTGGGTATCATCGACAACTTTGACAAATTTATTGCCTACTTAAGGTTTATAGGAGGAAAATAATTTAGAACAATCAATATGTGATCAGAGTCAATTATCAAACAATGAGTGAACTTATGAATAATATCTAACAAAGCATTGGTCAAAGTATTTTCCTTATGTACTAAAGAACAAGACGGAGTCCGAGACAATTTCAAAGATTGAAGCAATTTGTGCAAGTGTTCTAATTGCTCTTTGGTGAAAGGGACTGCATTCAAGTTAGTATATATATCTTGAGTTTCATTCGCAGTGGCTTGATAAGCTCGGGTTTCAGGCTTGGATTTTGATTTCTAATTTATAATTATACCATGAAGCTTCTAACATTTCTCTTTCGTCTCCCATGATTTTTGGCAATACTCACACCATAGTTTTTATGCTCTTCTTTGTTTATATCAGACTCGTCTGATATAAGAATACAATTCTCTTGTTCAATGTTATCATATGATTTGGCGTTACACGTCATAATTTTTCTTCTTGAATCTTCATGTCTAATTGTGAAAAAGTTTTCTTGAATTGAGGGTGGTTGTTTCTTACTAAGGATTCAGTCTCAAACTTCATCTAAATTCTGATTAAGGCCAACTAAAAATATTTAGATCTAATCGTTTTCCTCTTTTCTTGTGGGAAATATAATCATTTAAATTCTCCTAAAAAACCATTATAGTGTTGATCAAGCTCATGCCATAATGTTCCAACCTATTGTAATACGTAATAACATCATAGTCATTTGTTTAGATTTTCAAATTTGAGTATTCACTCAAAAAATTTTGTAGAATTTTTCAATTTTGAATAGAGATTTTGAACTACTTCCCTTATATCTCGAGCTGTGTGAAGAAGTGTTAGAGGATTTCCTATGGTAGGTGTTATGGAGTTGCCAGATTATTTTTGGATTGATATTTTTTCATAATTGGATTGTTAGCAATAGATTTTGAAATTTCTTCGGTTAAATACCCAATTTTGTCTTTCTCGTTGGTCACAAATTTTATGGATTGAGCGCAGTTAAGTTAGTCATGTCCATTAAGTTTTATAATTATGAGGTAAGGTGGTAATTTTAAGGAAAATATTCAGCTGATACACGCATGACAGGAGTTGTGGGGGTTAGGTGGGATGGTTTCATAATTAGTGGAATTGGTTGATGTGATAAAATTTCTTTTAAGTCTGATTTTCATTACAGATTTGTATGACATCTTTGAATTTTGAAAAAAAAAATAAATAAAGCATTGTTTGTGACCATCTCCAGTCGCTACGATTACTTGTTCAAACAAATAGGTCATCGGTTCAGAAAATTCACCCATTTGCGATGCCAGAGAAAAAGTAGGGAAAGGAGTGAGGAGCAATCGATTCTTGAGCTTCCCACAAACGGTGCCAGAAAACTTAGATATCACGAAGAAACATCACCAGAGGAAGATTGTGCAAGGAAAGCCTTAAAGATTGCACGGAGGAAACTTTGGCAGAGGAAACATTGGCATTGAAACTAGTAAGCAAATCTAAAATCTCATTAAAGTCTAGTTGTTCATTTTAGTATTGTATGAATTCATCAAAGATGGTTTTTATTTTTGTATGCGGTAAACGATTTTAACTAGGGGTGTAAACGAGCCGAACATGAACTCGTTTTCGGCTCGTTTTTATTTCGAGCTCAAAATGTGTGTTTGTGTTCGACTTGTTAGCTTAGTGAGCCGAACACGAGCCGTTCAGGAACAAAGAGTTGTTTTGACAATCCTAATCACATAACCATAAGATGTTAAGAATTGAGGCAAAATTTAAAATTATTGTTTATATTACAACATCATTTTAATCTAATTTAATAATTTTTATTTTATTTTCTTAATTAATAATTTTAATTGATTATAAATTTTTGTAGCCTTGTAGGCAATTAAATTTTTTAAAACACGAACGAACAAATATTAATTCGTGTTGTTCGTGTTCGGCTCGTTAACTTAGCGAACGAGCCTAAGGCAAGCTTCTTAACGAGTCGAACACGAGTTATTCGCGAACAACGAGCTGTTTTGACAACCCTAATTTTAATCCCTTTCATTTCCAATATTTCCATGTGATATCCTTGATAAAGGGTGAATTAGGATATTGTTCCTCTTGGCTTTAGCTCTCTGATCTTTTGTGCATAGGTTAGGATTTTTTTCTATGGTTCTCATTTTATCTCACTCGATTGGTGACATGCCTTAACCCTTAATCTATCCGTATCTCTCATCATCTTTTTACATTATTATTCTCATAGCTGCATCTGGATAGTTTCGGCTTGGATTTTTTTTTGCGGAGGTTGTCTGTAGTTGGTTGGTTTTCTTTGAAATTTTAGATTTTTTAGATATTTTGTCTCATTTGTTTATTTTTTGTTTTGTTGGGTATTTGTGATGTTACATAGAATTCTTAAAAGGGTAGGATAGCGTTTGATTTGAATTGTTTCTTGATTTTTTCTGTCTTTCTGTGATAGTGGAATAATCTTCTTGGAATGTATGTTGGTTTTTTCTTTATGTAGTTTTGTGATCATTGGTCTGATCTTGTTGGATTATTTTTTTTTTAATTTTTTGTTGTTGTAATTATGTGATCATGGGTAGCTGTTGGTCTCTTATTTTTCTCACATATCATTGTTGTGATGCTTTTTTTCTTAATGATAAAATGTTTTATATTTTTAGCTCCTTGATTTGTTAGTAAAGCATAATTGTGTGGCATGTTCGGAAATTTTTGACTCTATACTCATGTTGTGATCATATTTATGTTGCTTTGTGATCATGGTATCAATCATGATTTTTTCTTTCTGTTGTGCCACTTTACCGTTTCTGTTAGTTTAATGCTCCCTCCTTTTTGAATAATAAGTATTATTTTGGTGTAATATATGTGAATACATCAGAATTGTGCGGAGGAAAATGAAAATTGTTTTTTTATCAACTCTCATTAAATTAAAACATTTTGGTGTTAGATATTTAAATACATCAGAATTGTGTTGTGCGCAAGTATTTCTTGCAAGGCTTTCAGTATTGTGTTACAATATCGGGCGTTTGTTTGCTATTTTAGTATTAGATATGCCGAGACATTATATGTGCATAAGTTTACCATGCAGTATTATGCATTTAGGTGTTTGAATTATAAATACATCAGAGTTTAATGTTATGTCAGATTTTTTTGGTTTAAGCTCTCCAATTTTTCTTACAGTACTTTGCAATACTCAAACAGTTCTGTTAGATACATAAATACATTAGAATTGTGTGACCACAAAATTTTTGTCCGGCTTGCAATATTATCTTGCATTATCATGCCGAAGTTTGCAATTTAGTTGTTTGATATGAAAATTCGTTACTATTGTGTAGTATGTTCGAAAAATATTTGTTTAAGCTTTGGAAAATTTTTTATAATATCATGTATAAATATAACATTTAGGTGTTAGATATGTAAATACATTAGATTTATGTGGTATTTGAGATATGAAATGTTTCTTTCTTAAGGCAGCAACATTTTTGAGATGTGTTTCATACATATATATTCTTTGTAGTTAAAGCTTCCAATGTCTTTTCTTTTTTCGTTTTGCTTTTTTTTTTTCTTCTAATTTTAATGATTTTTAGTTGCTATGATATGGATGTAACATTTTAATTGATCTCTTCATATTATATGGTTTCGTGATGGGGAAATCTAATGAATACACACTTGTTACTTGAAACATAGATATTAAGATAATTTTTTGTGATATATGCTTGGAAGAGATGTTTCAGGCAATGACCTACCACACCATTTAATAATGAGGGGTCAGAAAACTTAATCAAGAAATTTAAGGAATAAATTGGTAGAGATTATGTTAGGGGCCTAGCAAAAAAATTAGTGGGATAAATTGAAAGAAGATTGGAAGGTGTGGAAGGAGTTAAAATAAGTTGTAGCTGAGCTGTAGGCTAGGACAACTAAAAAGACTATTAATGCCTCGGTCGAGTGGTGGAAATCAAAGATAAAGATACAGCTTATTAATCTTTTTAGCACATATGCATGATTATTTAATATTAAGACTAGCATATTTTCATTATAAGTATTGTCTGAGGCCATAAAAATTAGATATACTGGGATAGATCATGAATTGAAAGAAAAATTTGATGTAATGTTTGAAATTGGTTTAACGGGAATTGAAGCTTGGCCTTCAAGACACCAAGTTGAAAGCTTAGAAAATGAAAGTCAGGCTTGTGAAAATGAAGGCATCTCGGATGATCTTGTTGAAATGTCTTGCAAATCTAATAATGGTATTTTTTTTACATCAATGTTCATCTGGGCATGGTGTTGGGAAAAAAACATACAGACAAGATTTATTCGAGAACAAATTTCACAGCTCGTCTTCTCATGCAGAAGCATGCCCTCCTGCATTGCATTCAAGTCATCATCATCGATGTCTTATGCTTGATCAAACTCAAAATTTTTTGACGACATTCTCCGTTATTTCTTGCATCCAAATTTCTTGAAGCACCTATAAAGCGGGAGATTTTTATGTTGATTGTTTCTAATAGATGAGTTTACCATCTTTGTCATTTCTTTCATAGCAAGGATGCTTGAACATTATATGTTATTATTGTTCATGAACATTAGAGTTTTATTTTCATTGTGAAATATGAACATTTTTCGTTTTTGTCTTATAAGTTAATTCAAAATGTTGATGTGTTCACTATCTTTTTGTATGTTATTGTTCATTTACTTGTATTTGCCTCTCATCTAGATGGCCTTCTAGGTAACCATGGGTATCTTAGGTTTTTTTGGACGACTATGATGTGATATAGGACCTTAGGGGTCTTTTGGATGATTTTTTTGGTGCTATAGTATTTGACATATACGATTTTGGTAACAAGACAAACTAAATTCCTGCCTTTTCGAGTCATAACTTCAGGGGTTCTGTTAGATGACATTTTTGTTGCTAGGGTTTCTAACATATACGAGTTCAATATTAATTCCATAGAGCAATTAAGATCCCTTTATTTCTAGGTCCTTTGACTTCTAATAATGACATTATTCATATATTTATACTGATTTTGAGACCTCACTTTTTTTAACTTTATCTTTATATTATTGATGATCTTGATATTTATTTTTCTTGTAAATATGTCGCTGTAATATTTATATAAACTATTTATGTTTAAGAAATTCTAGTTTATTGGGAAATATGAGTTTGAGGGCTTCTATTGCCTCTGGAGTCATATACTACAACTTTAATAATGTGATGCATTTACATCACGACTAGAAGTTATGAGATATTTTTATAGTTGTCCCATAAATAGGTCAACGGAGGAATTCAACTTCTTTGGATGAGTTGTTGTGTTCGAGTAGTCTACTTCAGATAGTGTCCATGCTTGGAGAGTAGCTTTAGAAAAATAAGTTGAATTTAGAAGTTATTATAATAGCGTTACTTGTTTCTGTTTTAATTTTAATTCTATGGGTTCTTAATGTCATTTGATATGTAACTTTTAATGTAATATTTTGGGCTTGTATTTTTTTTCCTTTGTTTTTTTGAATTTTGTTTATGTTATTATGTTTGTATTAATTATGAATTGGCTTGCTCTTATATATCATATGAATGGAACCACAATACGGTTTTTATTTCAAAAACAGTTGCTGCACAGTTGAATTAACCAAACAAGCATACAAATTTACTCACAAAAGCTCCTCCTAGTAATTTTTTCTTCAATTGTTGAACTTTTTTAAAGAAATGTTGCAGCTCTAAACAAGCCGTAAAAGTCAAAAATAAACATAATTCATAAATATGATATTTGACAAAACATAAATCTTAATCATTAAATTTAGAATTTAAATGTCAATGCATTTCATTTATAACCCATGCATATAATATTTAAAATATAAAGAAAATGTTTGAAATAAGATTTAAACATTAAACATAGAATTTAAATATGCCTCAAGTACCATGATTCATAGTGGCAACATATTTTTCTTCAGAAGAAGCATCATATGTAATAACTCTCATTATTGAATTTTTTGTTATCACCATTTTCAAATTCTTCAATTTTCACTTCTTTAATTTCACTTTCTTCATCAATTAACATTAAACGTAATAAAATTTTAAATAAAATAATAAATTAATAACACAACTAAGTAATGACTATACTTAATTTACTTTTAGATTTTTTTTAATGCTTTAACCCTACTTTATTTTTATACATCAGACCTTCGTGATTAGTGGTTCTTTTAATTATGTTGTAGTTTGAGTTCGTGTTTCTAGTTATTTTCTATGTCATGAGTTGCATTGGGCCTACTTGTTGATCTTTTTGTAGATTTGAAATTTGTGTTATCCTTAGAGTTTGGTGTTGTTCATGCATAGATCTATAGTTTTGAGTATGTGAGTTGATGTCGTTTGGTCTCCCATTTTATTTGTGAATGGTGAGTTCCATTTAGTGTACAGTATATGCTTATGAATGAGGATAAATTCTATTTTTTATATTGTATTATTTATCTGTTCCCAATGTAAGAGAATTTTATCGAGTGAATCACAACTCTTAAACAACTTTCCTGGAAGGAGGATTCAAACAACAACAAAAAATTATTTGTAGAGAAATTTTATCTTATATTACTGTTATCCAGGTTCCCATAGGATTGTAAATTCGTGCAGCTTCTTGTTTATAAGCTTATTGCTCTCATTTTAGATATCATGTTATGTTGCAAAAAACAGTAGTTTTTTTATTTTTTTATTTGACCATTTGTTCATACTAATCCCCCATCATTCGGTCATGATTGCTAGGTATTACAATTCAATTGATTCGTAAATTATTTTGCTAGCGTTTACATTTCATCTTCAATTTTATGCATCAAAATTGATCTGCTGTGTAATCACTCTTAATTTCTTACATTACAACACAATTTGCTAGAAAAACAACATTTATCGACAACACCTTAATTTAATTTATCAATTAACATTTTGAATTTTTGTTGCGTGTTGCTTCCATTTTCAGGTGAATCTACTGACACACACTGCAGAAGTTCGCTTTTCAAAGAAGGTGTTTTCCAAAATTAAGAAAATAAGAAAGAAAAGAATATCTTCGCTAAAGATGTGCTCAGAAGAAAAAATAGTTCGGCAAAGCACATCTGAAAGTGATGATGTCCAAATGTTGAATATAGAAGGGACAACTAGTAAACATGACTGTTTAGCTGATACGGTTGATTGCAAAATAGGCTGCCTTAAGAAAACAGATAGATACATGCAAGAGAGAGAATGTGATATTGAAGTCAAGCCT
The DNA here is from genome assembly GCA_002079205.1 of Phalaenopsis hybrid cultivar. Taxonomy (NCBI): domain Eukaryota; kingdom Viridiplantae; phylum Streptophyta; class Magnoliopsida; order Asparagales; family Orchidaceae; genus Phalaenopsis; species Phalaenopsis hybrid cultivar. The sequence goes on from JXCR01001035.1 coordinate 188,369, forward strand.
GATCTCGACGCCATGAAATCAGATACAACTTTAGAAGGTAAGTTTTTCTTGTCTTCTCTCTGTCTCCTTTCTTTGTTCTTTATTTATCTTACACTATAATTGCAAGGCGGGGATGTTTTTGTTACAAGAATGTTACCCTGAATTTGATATCAGGAGCTGAAAAAGACAAGCCGAAAATGGTTCACAAGAATGTTATCTCTTATTTTCGGAGGAATGTCAGAACCTCAGGTTATTCTAAAGAGCTATGTTCTGGATATGCTGAGCCTTGTTCCTCTGTAACCTCAGTTGAATCTGAGTTTGTGAAACCTGGGACACAGAAAACAGAGGAAGGACTTGATATTCAAGGATTTGAGCATTTTTCTGCCTTTGGGAAAACAAGCAGTCTAAATGAAGATAAGATAATCGATTTTAAAAAATCTGATGCTAACATAAATGGTAAAGCTGAGAAGCTACAAGTGCAGCAACAACACAATAAGTTAAATGGTAGTGTTAAGGAAAGAAATCAAGATGGTGGCGCCCTGTGGGATATTTTTCGAAGAGAAGATGTTTCGAAATTAGAAGAATATCTCAGAAAACATTATAGGGAATTTAGACATTTCAACGACTGCCCTATTGAGACGGTAGAATATGTCATAGATCAGCTTTCAATTTTTGCTCTTGAGCTTTGATGAAATTGTTTGACAGCATGATTTTCGTTCTCTATTGTTAGGTCTATCATCCTATATATGACCAAACTTTCTATCTAACAATGGAACACAAGAAAAAACTTAAGGAAGAATATGGTGAGTCTCTCTCCACCATTGATGCGGCACTTCTATCTATTACTTTGCATTTTAACCAAATCTCATTCTAGGATTCTTTGCCTAGGAATTGAGCCCTGGACTTTTGTTCAGAAGCTTGGAGAGGCTGTATTCATCCCAGCTGGTTGCCCACATCAGGTTAGAAATCTGAAGGTAAGTTAATGATGTTTACTTACTATTTCCCCGCATTTCAAAACATTGCATTATATATAATGTGTTTCTTATGATCATAATTTTGCCTTTAACATCATGCATTTACTTTATTTATTTTGTAACTCATTTGATTAAGTGATATCAAATTAAAGATTAATGTATGATCTATCTGTGGCAGTCATGCATAAAGGTTGCACTGGACTTTGTATCTCCTGAAAATGTTCGTGAATGCGTCAAGCTGACAGAAGAATTTCGCCTACTTCCCCGGTTCCACAGAGCCAACGAGGATAAGCTAGAGGTTGTCCGCTCATAACAATTCCTATGAATTTACATATCCAACACTTACATATAAACAACCTTACCTATGAAAAATAAAAGTTAAAATTATGGTATTTCTTATGTGAAATGAAAGATTTGGGTGGTATAATTGTAAAAAAAAAGTGAAGTTCAGGTGCTAGGTATGTAAATACATAGGAATTGGATGCTATGCTTGTAAATGTCTCTCTCTTTTTTTTTTTGGCACAATCATGCGTTTTCCTTGTATAATGATTCTGATGCATTGGCTGTTGTAATTAATTCGGTTATTTTAATGTAAATTATCCAGGTGAAGAAACTGGCTCTACATGCTCTTCTTCAAATTGTGAATTATTTAGAAGGCAAATTCTTTCCACAGTGAGTTTGATTTCATTTGTGCTTTTCTTATTTTATCTCACTGCTCTTCCTTCTCTGCTCTTCCCTTTTTCATGAAGTTGATCTAGAGTTACAATCAATAAATTGTTTGCATAAATCTCTTCTCTCTTGTTATTTTTCATTGCACTTCAGCTGCATCACATTTCTACATAAATTACATCGTGCTGGTCGGTCCAATCGGCTCGAACTGCAAATCAGTTTTTTGGTGGTTTGGTCCTCGTTCAAAACTACTTTTGCACATAACCAGAATATTGATCGTTTTTTAGCTTTTTGATTTTGATCGAAAGCGTAGAAATAAATGCTTTAGATTATAAATAAATAAAATAATCAGAATATTATATCCCTATATATTGATTTTAAAATATGTATAGTAAGTAATATTATGTTTATTATAATTTCTTTTAAACACTTACTTTGCAGAGAGAACAAAACTGGGGTATGAAACCACAAACCTGGACTGTTATGCTTTCTCAGAAGACTTCCACCTTGCTTTTGCCTTTTTTTGGTTAAATCGATGGGAAAGGTGAGTCTTTTATTTTGTTTTTGGTCTTGCTATTTGGAATGCTCAGTTTTGATGCCGATTCAGAAAGAATTGAATGTTCATAATTGCTGCTTCTGCTTTTGTATATTTTGTTTAGGCTCATTTTGCTTTTCAAAGCCGATACTTGTTAAAAAGCTAAGGTTGTGATATTTGCATGCCATAAGCCTTCAAATCTAACAAACGAATTGAAGGGTTAGAATGCAATTGATGATTGTTGGTGGTGGTGCTTGTTTGTAGTGGGGGTGAGTTGTTGGCGAGCAATGATAGAGGTTTAAACGAGCCGGACACGAGCGCGTTCGGCTTGTTAAAAAATACCAACTTTAATGTTCGGCTTGTTTACATTTGAAGTACAATTTTTTTTTTTTGTATTCGGCTCGTTTGCTTAGGAGCCAAACACATGCTTTTCACGAACAAAGAACCGTTTTGTTTGCCCTAATCACACTTGCAGTCGTATGGGTGAAAACAAGTTGAGGGTGAGCGAGTTAGGGCTAGATTTGTTAAAAAATTATCATTGTTCGTGCTTGACTCGTTTATATAATGATTTGAAAATATTTATTTGTGTTTGCCTCGTTTGCTAATCTAGCTGAATAAGTTGTTCACGAACAATGAATAATTTTGACAACTCTAATGACATGAGAGTAGAATTTTAAGGGTTGAGCAAGATTTAAGGCTATTCATTTATATTAAAATATTTATTTAAATAAAATTTAATATATTTTTCTTATATTTTATTTAATAATTTTAATTGATTATAAATCTTTCTAGCCTTGTAGTCTGTTAAATTATTTAAAAATATTTACTCCATATTTATATAATTAAATTATTTTGAGCCTAATCTAGCAGAACACAAATGAACAAAATTTTGTTTGTGTTCGGCTCGTTTGCTTGTCGAACGAATTAAAACACGAGCTATTTAATGTGTTGAACATGAATTGTTAGTGAAAACTAAGTCGTTTTGACAGCCCTAAGTGGTAATGGTGACGGCGATGGTGAATGCCTATTAGAGCGATGGCGAGTTAGTTCTTGGTCATGTTTGATCACTCAAATTTTAAAAATTTAAAACACAAATTTTCATTTAAAATTTATTGTAAATTTACACAGCTATTGTTTTCCCTTATATTGAACACCCAAAATTTTAGAACTTATATTTGTGATGTAATAACAGCTTCTAATCATATAAATGTAAAGTTGGAGGAAGATATAAAGATATATTTTGTTCATCATGAAGAATCCATTGGTTGTGAGGGCAATCGTATGGCATATAGAATGTATTCTTTCTATCATTATACTCTTCATTCTTTTCTTTATTGCATTAATACAAATATCAGCTTTTAAAGTTGATTGAATTTATAAAATTTAAATATTTGATGGATGAAAAAATTGAATCCATGATTTCTATTGTATGATAAATATTTATAGCTGGTGAAAATCATTCAGGCCAATATTTCTGATTTTTCTTCTAAAGTATCAAAATTAAGTACAATGCAATAAGTGTTTAAGAAGAGCAAGGTCCTGCTCAAAATCAACTCGAATGGATTGAGTTTGGCTTGAAATTGGCTCATGATTTGTTTTATTTGATTTTGAGGCAATGCGAGTTGAAATTGAATCAAGCTCAAGCTCGAAATCGAGGCGAGTTTGGTTGAATTTGAGTTATTTGAATCCGTTCTTGGCTTCTAGGTAGATATTGGATTGATCTGCTCAATATTGAAAAGATGTGACTCAAATTAAGTTATTTGGATTCATTCTAGCTTTAAATTGGCTCGTAGCGCATTATATTCGATTTTGTTTTTCATTATATAGATAATTAAATAAAAAATAGTTCGAGCTAATCTAGAGCTAGTTCAAGTTGATTTGTGTATGACTCAAAGCAGCTTCAAGGAAAAAATGTTTTAAATTTTTGGCACATTACTCATTTTCTTAATTTCAATATGAGCCAAAATTTGAATCTATATTCGAGCAAGGATCTCCGAGCTAAATTCAAAGCCTTGGTAATAGTGGTATGTTTTGATGTGATAAGAATGATGAGTTTAATGAATGTAAAAAATAAAAAATTAAGTATTATACGTATAATAAGAATTATGCTATACATATGTAATTGCATTAAAAACTAGTGAGTGATAAATCTTAAAAATTTAAGTTCAACTATTGCTAAGTGTTTGTTTAGGATGGCTTCAGTTGTTTGAAGAAGTAATTAGGAAGCCGCTGCACAAGAGAATGTTATTAAAAAAATTATGGTGGCTATTTTAACTTTTTTTTTTGTGGAAGAGTGAGATCACGACTTTTTAGTAGCCACAATAAGTAGTCAGGTTTGATGGCAAACACGGTTTTTGAAAAAGTAGACAAAACATAATTTTGGTAAATAAAAAAAAATTTGAGGTGCGACACTGCAACGTCGACCCAAACTAAAAAAATGTTACACGAACAGTGATGCGTTCGTTTGTGTTCGAATCTTTATTGTTCGAAATATAAAATAATTTTAAATAATTATATATATATAATTTATGATATTCAAAAAATTAAATTTTATAAATTATAATATATAGTAAAATAATAATAATACTATATTAATATATTATATTAGTAATATACTGATATATATATTATATATTTATATAATATAAGTTATATAATTAATTTATATATAT